>BMAU01002699.1:0-107589 GCA_019973935.1 Trichonephila clavipes | reverse complement strand
GAAAATCAAAAAGATGTGACAAATCTATACGGAACTTTATCACTAACCTTCTGAGTCGTCTTTTTAGGGAAATTTAATTCCCTACCTATTTCCAATCAACTCCAAAAAAGAGGACAGGATTCCTTGTTATGCAGATTAGATAAAGTATTTAAGTCAATTGGAATAGTAAAGTTAGAGCAGTAGGAGAGAGAGATTGAAGCAGAAAGTTATAGTGAAGTTAAATTGAAGATTTCTTGTTGGATAATTTAATCTCAGAGAAAAGCTGAGCTGAATTGCAGTGTGGTAAATATTAATTAAAGTCTCTTTAAGGTTTATTATTACGAATGAGATTAAAATCAAATGTTCAATAAGAACATTGAATATAATTCTGGGATCTCTTATTGTGGTAATCTCTGCGTGATCGATATTCTAACCCTTAATTAATTAGATCATTAATTATTTAAGTTAATTTAAAGGATATTACCTTTAAAACCTCATAATACTAGTTAGATATATTTGTTAATAAGTCTTTGATTCTATTTGGATAAGATAACCAAATAAAGAAAGTTGTTTATAAAAATGACTACTGGTTCTTATCTGACTCCTATTTATTCTCGTTCTCAAAGTGAGGTCCAAGGAGACCTTCACAAAGAGTCAGTAGTAAGGACGGAAAAAGAAGTGTTTGAGGATGAAATTTTTAGAATTGTTCCAGCTAGGTATAAAGAAAAAGCAAAAAATATTTTCCAGTTTTTAAAGCTTCAATAATCTTTCAGTTGCAATTCTGATGGTGAAATTATTTACAAAAACACTGTTATTCCAGGAAGCAATATTGCATTCCTCGTGAATGATTTTCTACGGAATCGAAAATCAGCACCTGAAAGAAGATATGTAGTTTTAAGAGCTTTGAATGATGGAAATTTACCGAAAAATCTAGATGTAAATAAAAAATTGTATCAGAATAACAAAATTATCAAGAAACAAATAATGTATGCTCGCAGAAATGCATGGTTGAAACTGTGAAATAAATGATACTCTTTTGATTAAAAAAAATTGTCTCAATTGTCTCTTTATGATTTGAACCGTTTTCTTTTGCAGAGGAAAATATACTTATTTGATAAAATTTAAAAGTTTCAAATAGATAATAAAATAAAATTATATTAATTGTTTGGGGGGAAAAATTTATCATAAAAAAAATATTAATTTTTTGAGAAAAAAAGAAATTTAACACAGAAAAAATATTAATTTTTTGAGTAGAAAATAAATTATCATATAAAAATATATATAATAATTTTTTGTGTGGGGAGGGGGAATAGAAAAAAATAAAATAAAAGATTAAAATATAATGCATAGAATAGCCTTGGCTGCGTTTGAATAAAAAGCAAATACACAGTATTTCCCACAAACATTGGATGTTGGTGATTAAAACATAATACATCTAAATAGGTAGTAGTACTAATGTTATAGAATACAGGAGGTTGTCCAAACGAGTCATAAAATTCTAATTCTCTTTTATCATTTACAAATAATGCTAACCAGTGTGTTCCAGGTTGTGATGAGTCATCAGAATTCACAATAGCACACATGTTTTCTTGCAGAGGAGGGAGCGTATCTCTAGAATAAACACCTTGAAAATAGGGGGAAGTTGTCTTCTCTTTTGAGATAAGACTGTATACATTTGCATTCCATCCATTCTTTAATTTCCGAAATCATACAAGATATTTCTCGATTTGTTTATTTCGATTAAATTTTCAAACTCGGCGAAAACGAAAACACATACGGTTTTGTTCTAAAGATTTGCTGAATTTTTTAATTCTAATAAAAAAATTGCTATGTTTATCTGACTTAAATGTTCTCCTTAAGAACATAAATCCGGTGAGAGGTTAAATCCAAATAATGTATTTGAATCTTTATATTCTTTTCTAGAAATAAATATACCTCTGTCTTGACGCATTCGATCTGTCCCAACAAATAGTTTGATAGGCCCGTATGTATTCATCTTTAGAAAAATCGATTTCTAATGGATTGTGAGGCACTGGTTGTCCATCCACATACACTCCAATTAAATTTAAATTAAAATGTTTAAACTCATAAGGAGATTTTGAAAATGCTCCGTGAAAAGCTTCATTTTCTACAAATCCTACAAAAAGTTTTTTTGGCCTTTGGCCTGAAAATATGTAATCTTGAATAAAAGACATGCTTCCTTTAGGAATCGAATACACTTTGCACAGAACTCAGTCAATGGGATATTTTGCGCTTGTTTTTTCCAGTGCTTTCGCATGACCAAGAATAACTCCAGGATTCACACGAACTTTTCGTATGAGTAAAGAAACATGATCCAAAACAACTTTAAATCCTTCAGATCCTTACAAACAAAATTCGGGCTTGCTTCGTATTAATTTTATTTTTAAATCCACTAAATTGAGTAAAAGACGATCTTTATGAAATAAATCCGAATGCATACAACCAATCATGTCTACAGTTGCAATTTCTTTAAAAAATTCGGTTCTTTTCTTGAGACCATCATCAGAATCCTTGTAAAATAGTTCAGCCGTTAATTGGGAAGTTTTGCTGTCATATCCATGGTTTAAGAGAGTTTCAATATAAGATCGATAGGGATATGTATTACTGGAATTGGAAACCACGCGATCATTTAAGGATACATCTACTTGAGAAAATAGTGAATGTAGAAATAAATTCACGGGTCCTATAGTATCATCTTTAGTAATAGGCGTATTGTCCACTTTTACTATTTTCGCTTCTACGTATAATTGTGTTTGACTGAGATCTATGTAATCTTCTGCACTTCCGGAAATGTGAAATTCTACAGGTGCGTTATCGAAAACGTTAGAAAGAGGATGAAATTGTTTCCACTGCCCATCTTGAATAACTGTTTGAGTTCCTGGTAAGTTAAAAAGTTCCAATTCAGATTTAACACATTTAGGAGAATCTTTAAGAATAAATGCCCTTTTTACGAGTTGAAAATGTCACGTACACACACTTTACGTGCTTTGGATGAAATGAATTTTTTCTGTTTCTTACGCTTTCTTTTATACTGTCCTTTCCCTACCATAGACTGAACTCTATCAATGGCTTTCTGAGCTAATTTTTTCCCACTTTCTCTGCTTCTGGTTTTTACAGCTTCTTTAAAATTTTCTCCTGACAATACATCAGAGACAACACGACTCCCTGTCATTAATACTTCCCCTTTCCAATAGTTTTACCTCCTTTTACTAAAAAAGGTAACGCTGCTCTAAACAATCGACGAAATATTCCTCCGATTCCATAACCCTTTTGAAAATTAATGCTCTTGTAATGAGTCAGACCCGAACCTATTTGGCCTGCATAATGGTCTTCAAATCTTTTAGTACAGCAAACGTATGGTACACTCATCTTGGTCTTTTATCTCCAAATGAGGGTATGAGAAATGCATTGCTTTATTTATAGTATTTGCCTCATGCTAAAATGAAGCACTATGATCACTTTACCTCTTTTAAATTGAACAGAATCACCCGAACTGAGTCTCAGTTCAGATTGAATAGTTTGAAACGAGCGTCTCACCAAAGGTAAGTATTGAGGTCTATCATAATATTGACTAATCATTTCCCCGTCTTAACCTTTAGTGCGAACCATTCGCAATAAAGGAGCATGTGTATCTCCCACAATTTGGGGTGAAATTAGATCGGAGTAAACGTAAAAAACTGAAAAATTAGACCATGCATCAGCAACGAATTCGCTTTTCATGTTACCTATTATAATTGCATTTCGTTTTAATCCTAACAATTCGCCTTAATTCTCTAGGTGATGGCTGCTACCTTGAACTGCATTAATTTTCACCCGTTTTGTTGCTTTATTGTAATTTATTGTGAACCGATTAGGATTTTTGGGTAAAGCAAGTTGTACGGCTGATATAATATCTAACATTGTTTCATAACAACCGACATCAATTGTTCGCTTAACAGTTGAAGAGATATTGCCGTCACCAACTTTGTATAGAAAATAATTGTTAGTTTCATTTACGTTAAGTCAAGAATGAGGGAAGATGAGATTTCAGACAATCCCACTTCCCATTCACCATAAAAACAAACAAGAGAGGGTAATTGAGTTTTGAAATGAGATATTTTGTTTTCTGGAAAGAAATGCAGGAACTATCAGAAGGTAATATTACGTAGAAAGACATTTTGAAAATGAGTCGGTAATAAAAAAGTTTAACTATTTATACTTTTTGAATATTAGTCACCCAATCATTAAATTTTTCAGGATAGCCTAAAAATTTAACAAAATATTCAGTGATTCCTCGTCTTTTTCTTTGTTTGATAACATTCTCTACGAGATAAAAACCAGAGTCGAAAACTTTTTGCAATTCTGCTTCGTATATATAATAAGTACCTTTAATCTCTTCACCTGGTAAATCTTTTAATCTATAAAGTGATGGGAATTCTTTGCACGATTTCATAAACTGTGAAAAGTTCTCTTCTCCAGTTTTGTTCGTATCCTTCTTCAAAGAGGAGTTTTTGTTTATTAATGCGTACATCACCAATTTTAAATCTAGGTGGCTTTAGGTTTCTCATTTCTTAGATCACCGTATAAATTTTTTAATACTTGCTTCCGGTTATACCTACTTACAGAGACAGGTTCCATTTTAATTGAACGGTGATACGAGAGATTATAACTGTGTATTAATTTATCAATGACGTCGATGTAAATTTTAGTGTTAAATTCAGTGAAATATTTCCACGTTTTTGTTTTTAATGTCCGATTAAATCTTTCAACAATGCTAGCTTTATTTTCGTTATTTGTAAAAAAACATTTTACATTCAGATTTTTTAAATAATTTTGAACTATTTTATTTAAAAACTCCTTACCGGCCTCTGTTTGCAACACTTTAGGCTTCCTTTCTTTAAAAATAATTTCTAGCCCAGACTTTACAAAAACTCTTTTTGTTTTGGCTACGCAAGGGGCTCGCTTCTAATTAATTCCTGTGATCAGAATAATGCCTACTTTTTTTTTTTTTTTTTAGAATAAAACTAAGTTTTGAAAGGAGAGGTTGTTATAAATCTCTCTTTATTTAAATGCTTTTTTTTTTATGATTTTATTATGCACATTTGGTAGTGAGAAGTTGATCTATTTTCAAAATAACTACTTTTATAGCTTCTGGTACTTAAAGTAAATAAACTTTCTCTTTCACACTACATCATTTGGACAAACTTTCATAATTTTTTTGTGGTTAGCAGTTAATTATAACGCTGTAATTTTAATTGAATATACAGATATTGCATTTTTAAGTATAAACTAATTATAACTACTGCACTGTATTTTTTGCAGTGAGTGAGTGAGTGAATATTAACGTCGCCCTGTTCAGCTACACGAGGGCTTTTGGAGACGGACCACGTAATTTTTAACAATGGTCAAGTGACGGGAATGACACTTGAGCTGGCACCTCCTTCTCCTAACTACCACACCACACCAAATTAGCAGGAATATTCTACCAATACTTAGCTGTAATATTCTTTGAAATCCACTCTTCCAAGATATATGGCAGCACGGGTTCTATAATGAGTATTTCAGCGGGGAAGGCGAACAGTTTTGTAGCAGATATTGCGTTTTCAGCGGATTGCAAAGATTATTATTTTTGTAGCAAAAAAATAGTTGATGTCAAAATTTAAGTGTCTTATGGTTTGTCTGTTAATGAAAGCCTTGAAAAATGATTTGACTACTTATTTTATGTGAACGGTGTATATAATAAATTCTACAGTTCATTCTTTAATTAATTTATTAGCTCTAACCGATTAAATTTTCCAAAGTGGAGTATTTTGTTTATGTATATCCCTTAATATGTAAATGTAGTGATCCAAAAAATATTGTATGAAAAAACTGCAGTAAATCATAATGCGGTTGGATAAAGTATTAACGTGCATCGTTCCCCTACACGTCGGGTCTTAAAGCACGAGTTATGAAAGTAGTGATGGGAGGCGCGGATTTATCAGGAATATTCAACAGAAGTTCAAAATTTCGAACTCAGTTTAATGGAATTCGTTTTCTTTTCCCATCACTGAGGGGTTGAATTCCTCAGCAAGGGGGTGCCTAACATTTCCACGCCTAGGGGATCAATGCACTCATAAATATTGGGGTGCGTCATCGGATTTTCCCGCGCTTCAAAAGGCAACGAACTTTATGCGGTATTTCCGGACCAATCAGAGGTAATTAAGTGGACAAGGCAAATAGTCCGCTCTAGGATTCTCGAGTGAAAAGTTGTGGAATAAAAACCGGATGCACCCCCGATTTAGACACACAGAGACAGACTGAGCAGATCCCAGACCTTGAGAATCTAGACTCCGCGGGACTCCGGGTGGCAACCATGTCCCTACTCCATCCCACCTCATCTCTCTCTCAAAGCTAAGTTAAATTCTAATTTTGTTGTGAAGTAAATTTATAGTTACTTAAATATGTTATTCAATAAAATTAATTGTTACCACTATACGATCGGACTGTTCATTAGTGTAACGTCACTTAGTCAATGGGGAACTCAACTAATTTTAACTTAAGTCATGATGCGATGTTAAATTAAGAACCTGGTTCATTAAGAAATTAGTAAATTTGGTTAAAGTCATAAAAATTAAATAAGCTATCAATAGCGTCGCATAAGTAGCTCTGCATTTGCCAACTAGACTCTATCGTTAACATTTCGCTATGTTTTGCATTGAATAGCCATTATAATTTAAAAAACGGCAATGCTTGCGAATATTGCAATTTTAACATAAAATAAATACAACAGAAAGTAATAATAATGTATTACACTTTCAGATATAAATTATTTACACTACTTTAAGCGTTCATTACGCAAAACTTTTAACAATGTGTTACTTTTGCTGAGCAGAGATCAGCTTAGGGAGGTATTTTGAAAAATCGACTTTCAAGAGTGTTACGAGGAATTATAAATAAATAAAAAAAAATCATTTTTATCAGCTATTAGATCTACATACTTAAAATTTAACAAAGGTTTTTTTCTTTAGCTGAGATATGCAAAAAGCTTTTTTTTGTTTAATTTGCAATTCAATTTTTTCCTTCAATCTGTGTTGCTTAAATTTTCAGTTCACCCGGGCGAAGAACGGGTATACCAGCTAGTCTTAAATATTTCAATTTATCACAAAAAATTTATACTTTGCTTTGCTCAATGTTAATCCTGCTTCCTGTAATAATCTAAAAACCCCTCTTAAATGTTCGACATGGTGAGTGAACGATAGAGACGATATGATTACGTCATCCATATAAACATTCACAAACCTCTCTCTGTCACTGGTTTCAAAATAATATCTATCATCTTGTGAAAGTTGGGAGCCAGATCGGCATACGCCAAAATGCGTACGTACCATTCTTCGTTACGAAGCCCCCCCCGTCTTCACTACATCACTGGGATTTACCGCGAGTTTAAAGTACCCCCGATCTCAGCTCCAGGGTCGACATAATTGTCGCATGGGGGATATTCGTTAACAAATCAATTAAAGGCAAGGGATATCGTGGATAATTTGTAATAGCATTCAGCTTTCTGTAGTCCACGACAAATCGATAAGCTTCAGGATTATCCGGCGGTAAGCCATTATTTTTGCTACACAACACAACTGGCGACGCGTACGGAGATTGAACCGGTATTATGGTCCTCTCTTTCAACATTTTCTAAGCATGGTAGTCCAAGATACTTTGCTTGACTCTGTCATAACGATACGGCCTAGAAACAACTGGTGGCTTATCCCCCGTATCAATTTCATGATACAAAACATGCGTGAGCCCCGGTTTGTCTGAAAAGAATCCTTTAAACTATTAAATAAATCCTGCAACTCCTGTTTCTGACTTTTTTCCAACCCCTTTTTAGTAAGATCGTTTTCCACATTTCCTTCCTCAATCTTTGTAACAATCTAAGAATCCGGGATTGCCAACGCTTTCCGATCAAAATCTAAAGCAATCTTCGATCCACTAATGAACTCAATACCGAGATTAATTGAATATTAATGTCGCACTCTGTTCAGCTACACGAGGGCTTTTGGCGACGGACCACGTAATTTTGAACCATGGTCAAGTGACGTGGACGACACTTGAGCATGCGCCCCATTCTCCTAACTACCACACCACACCAACTGGAGGACGTTTCAGCTCTCGACAGATTTAATGTGCATCGCTGCCCTACACGGCGGGTCTTTAGTGGTACTGGGATCGAACTCGTGACAAACCAAGCCACGATCCGATACCTATACCACTCGGCTACTGCGGCCATAAAGTCAACACCGAAAATACATGGGTATTCTAAATCTGCCAACACGTGAAACATCCAAGGTTTCGCAAATTCTTTGATCCGTACATTCAATTCAATTATACCAACGTTCCGACATGTAGCTCCCTGTGCCGTGATCACGCGATTTTTTTTTTTTTTTTACTTGCTAATAAAAAAAAATATTTCCTATATATATCCTCAGATATATGATTTTTTCGCACCTGTGTCCCATAAAGACTCCGTAAAAGTTCCATTTAACAAAATGGGAACATATGGAAGTTCCACCAGAGATATGCATATAGCATATAATTGAATTGGTACCTCTTTTACCGACTGCGACTGATAATTTTAAACAGCTTTAACCTTCAAAACATATAATCAACCCCCTTGACTTTGATTACCTCTACTAAAATTTGTACTCGAACCCCTATTTATACGGTCCCTATGACTAAAATTTTCATTTTGAACTCTATTACCCGACTGATATCCTCAATCAAATCTTCGACCATCCCTATTCAGTTCATTCTTGCTTTCGAACCAATGATTTCTTTGACGACCAGACTCGTAATTACCCCTATAATTATTTCTGTCATTGCTCGATGTATATAAAACTTCCGAATTTCTCCAATTCCTCTGTCTATCGTTATGATATAAGACCTACTACTCTCATTTCAACCTTGTCGTTCAATATTACCACTATTTTTCGAACCCTGGAATTTCTTGTACGAATGTCTTTCTTCGAATTTCGCTAATACCTCTAACAACTGAGCTGTTGTTTTAAAAACTAAAAAAACAGGCTTTTATTGTAGATCTATCTAAAAAATGAAAAATAAATGATAAGTTTAAAAAAACTAAAACACATGCTTTTATAGAGAGAGAGTATCGAACTTAAAAGTAAAAAAATAATTCTTAATATAAGAATAAAATGATTAACGAGAAAATTAATGTCATTGTGGTAAAAGCATGGAGTGCTTTGTACTACATTTTTACACTAACTCAGCATTTCGGAATAGAATTAGTAAGAAATTATAACAATTAATATAGAGCACCCCATGCTTTTATCCCAATGACATTATAATTTTCTTATTAAACATTTTATTCTTATATTAAGAATTATTTGTTTACTTTTTAGTTCAATTCTCTATAAAAGTGCGTTTTTTAGTTGTTTTTTTTAAAACTATAATTTATTCCAGAAAATTTTTCTTAATAGTTTGAATTACAGGACTATGTGTGAATAATGCCAATTGGATTTTGTGGACGGCATATATATACTCTTACTCTCGGATTCTATAAACATAATTTTCCTGCAATATGTTTGCCTAGAATATAAATAAGTAAATTCTTAATATCTTTGAATAGAGTAAAATTAAAGTAATTAATATCTAATGGTTTATATTATTTTTGAAAATGTATTAAACAACTTCAAATAGCTAATTTTTGTAATCCGTATGAATAAAAATTAAGCAATTTTGATTTCCAATTTTCTTTTTTTACATTCCGCTTATTATATGGAAAAAATATTTTTTTTGAAAAAAATATTCCAGTATCATAACACTTTTTTGAAATAAAGAAAACAATACATTAAATTAGCAACATAGTTTAGATAAAAAATGTAAAAAAGGATATTTTTAAAACTAGTAAATCATTAAATTAAAAAAAATATTAAAACATGAATCATAATAATTGGATCATAACATTCTAAATATTCCATACAATTTTTGAGATGCTTACTTCAAAATATATTTTAGAGCTACAGACAAATCCAAATATTTGGCCACATTCATTATAACAAATATCGAAGCCATTCATGAATATCTATTTGTTTTTTTACTTCAATTTACATTAATTTCTGTTTAATTTTATATGTGAATATTACATGTAGATTTAAATGCACTTAAACAAAAGGAAGAGAGAGAGAGAGGGAGAGAAAATTCAATTTTTACAATTTCTAGTTTAGTTACAAACCAATGAGCTATCACAACACTATAATTATTTCCAAAATTAATTTTATCTTCAAAAAGCAAAATGAGATATTTTTGAATGAAAGAGAACCCTGACATGTCTTTTTGAATTAACTACTTGCTGAACAATGAATGTAAGTCAATTAATATAAAAAAGTATTTAAAATTTCATTTTTTATTGAATTAAAAATAAAATAAAAAATTTCTGAATCTCAGATAATTTTATATTTATCAAACATCTTAAAAATATTCTTGTACAATTCAGATATATTACATGCATTAAATTGAACTCCAAATAACTATCAAAAATTCTACAATAGATTTGAGTTTCAGAATCAAAATTATACTAGAAATATTTCTTCATATCAGACACTATTTATTTTTATTTGTCAAAAAAATAATACATTTATTTCATAAATAAAATACAAGACCATTAATAATTATATGTCCAAAGAAAAATTGATACAATAAAAAACAAGTATATTCTTCTAGGATTAAGCCTTTTAAGATGCAGTTATGCCAAAGTGAAAGGATCCAAATCATAAAATTTTTTTCAAAAACGTCTATTTATATTTTTTAATGGGAACAAAATAATTCCCCACATACTGCTTAGTAAGAAAATATTGCAGAATGTTCACAAATTTGAGGCTTATAAACTCTATTAGGCACAAAATTCTTATTGGCAAACAGTTTTTAAAAGTATAAAAGGTTTTACCTATCACAAAAGTAAGGTTTTTCTTTGGCATGAGTATGCAAATGCTCTTCTAAAGCACAACGTTCTGAGAAAGCATTGCTACATATTTCACAAACATGAGTTCTTTCTTTGGTATGAATATGGGAATGGTATTTTAAATAACCAATTCGAGAGAAAGCTTTGTTGCATATATCACAAACGTGAGGCTTTTCTTTGGTATGAACACGTAAATGTGTTTTCAAATCTGAATTTCGAGTGAAAGCCTTGTTGCATATTTCACAAACATGAGGTTTTTCATTGGTATGAATAAGTAAATGTGTTTTCAAACTACCACTTTGTGAGAAAGCTTCATTGCATATTTCACAAACATAAGGTTTTTCCTTGGTATGAATTCGTAAATGTGCTTTTAAATTACCATTTAGTGAAAAAGCTTTGTTGCATATTTCACAAACATGAAGCTTTTCAATGGTATGAACATGCAAGTGCTGTTTTAAATTACCCTTTTGTTTGAAAGCCTTGCCACATATTTGACAAATATGAGGCTTTTCTTTGGTATGGATACATAAATGTCTTTTTAATTCCCAACTTACAGTAAAAGCCTTGTTACATATTTCACAAACATGATGCTTTTCCTTGTTATGAATAAGTAGCTTTTCCTTGTTATGAATAAGTAAATGTCTTTTTAAGCTCTGACTTCGAGTGAAAGCCTTCTTACATATTCCACACACATGCCTTTCCTTGGTATGAATACGCAAATGTTCCTTTAAAGTATCACTTCGAGAGAAAGCTTTGTTGCATATTTCACAAATTTGAGGCTTTTGTTCGGTATGAACACGTAAATGTGTTTTTAACTTACGACTTTGAGAGAAAGATTTGCTACATATTTCACAAATATGACGTTTTTCCTTGGTATGAGTTTGTAAATGTTCTTTTAAATGACCTCTTTGTGAGAAAGTCTTGTTGCATATTTCACAAACATGAGGCTTTTCCTTTGTATGGATATGTAAATGTTTTTTCAAATAACCACTTTGAGAGAAAGATTTGTTGCATATTTGACAAACATGAGGTTTTTCCATTGTATGAATATGTAAATGAGTTTTTAAATTCCAACTTCGATTGAAAGCCTTGTTGCATACTTCACAAACATAAAATTTTTCATTGGCATGAATACGCAAATGGTGTCTCAAGTTATCATATTCAGCAAGAGCCATTTTTGTTAATTTCAAAAGCAGGAAATTTTTATTTAATGAACAGGACTGAGAAATGTCAGACATCACACTCTCTTTACACAAATAATGATTTAAACATTATAATATTTTGTATAAAGAAAAATTTATTCCTTTTAAATATAATACTGAAATTGGAGAACTTTTATTGTACTAGTTAAGTTATCCACAAAATGAAATGCAGATGGATATATTACATACTAACAGCTCTAAATAACTGTTTCTTTTCAGGTAGCTCCAGTGAATGACTGGCACACATTTATATACATAAAATAATTTATTACCTAAAATATATTCACAATGAATAGTTAAGAAATGGTATTCACAGGAGTTTTAAAATCAACATTAGCTAATCATAAATTATTAAAAAAAGTTTTGAAAGATCCATGTTGGAATACATGTTTTAAAAATAATTTAAATCCCACTTTAAAAGCATTATTAAAAATGTCTATTAAAAAATTACCTTAGGTAAAACACTCCATATTTATAAAATTTACTTATTCTTAAAATTCTTAATTTGTTTTTTAGAGCTCTGATAACCTTTGTATCATTTTAATTCATGAAATCAGCAGTTGTTTACAGCCTCTTTTCCCAGAAAGAGTAAAAGTAAAACTAGATTTTGTCAATGTACAACAGCTCAAGAAACATTTAAAATTCATAGATAACCAAAATACCAGCACAGAAAAATTTCACTAGTATAGCTTTGAGAATGAATATTTCTTTTGATATTCTTTACCACAGGAATGCAAATACTGAAAATTTCCCAAGAGGATTATGTGTACAGTACGGTTTTACAGAACTGAACTTGATAAATATTTATAATATTCTTCAGGTGTTTCTACATTTACCATGTCTCTTTAAAAAGTAGCACTAGCCATCACTCTCCAAAGGACAATGACCATGTACATCAGATCCTGAAAAAGAACATTTCAATTGAAAATTTTCATAATTAAGTAACATGTTTTTTTATGCTAATGAATGCTCAAAGGAGATTAATAGAGTACAGAAATTAATCATTTTTTAAACAGTGTAAAAGGATGGATTAGGCCAATGAGTGAACACACAACCTCTTTATATAGAAGGAAAGCGACTCATTTATTCACTTTTTGATCATGAGATGTCTGAAGCTATTAGACTGACCTTCTTGAAATTTGGTAGCAATGCTCCTTTTTTCTAGTCATATCAAATTCGTCGCTTGAGCTGACAAAAGCCAGACCACAAATTTTTTAATCTATGTTTTTTTAATAACACAAAACATGAAAGGATACAACAACAAACCATGTACAAAATTTATCCTGAACCCCTGTAAAATTTGCCTGCATCTAGGGAGTATGAGTTATTTTTACTTGGGATATTCTTGCATTAACAAACCATCTGCAGCACCTGAACCACAACCCAAACAATGACTACTACTTGTATCTAGATAAAAATTTAAACATGCATATAAAGTAAAAAAAATAAGGAAAAATAATACAAGTTAATCCAAAGATATATTATTAAATATGAATATTGGTTTTACTATAGCTATATTCCTTGAATTGTCAATAAACTAAATAATCAAAATGAAGGAAATATAATAAATGTTGAACAAAAGAAAAAAAGAGGAATACTAAATTTTTACAAACCATATAGTTTAGAACAGGGATGCCTAGCCCAAATCAGTTGATGGGCCAAGTAAAAATTTACTTAACTGAGGTGGGCAGCGCATATCAAAATAAAACAACAAATTATTCAAAATATTTTATTATCGTATGACATTTAAAATATTCTATTACCTAACAATTAATGTGACACTTGTTTTTGCATTTTACTTGAGATTTTTTTTTTTAATATCAATGGATAATTTATTCAATGTGCATTGTTGTTGATTGGTCATGTTTTCATCGAGCAACCTGCTGCAACACTTTGTTTTAACCAGGTTTAATTTTGAAAAGAATGACTCTCGTTGATAAGTAGTTTCAGATGCTGACATAATGTGCATAGTCAATCATTTTAAATTTGGAAATTTATCTTCGAGGTTTAATTTTTGACAATATTCAATCTTATAGCTCAATCTTAGCTCGATTGCCATTCTATTAGCTCCATTTGTAAATTTGGAGGCACTGGTTCCACCTCTACATTAAATGCAGCTAAAAATATTGTAAATATTTCCTCAAACTTTTGTATGTAGGGGAATTTTCTGATTCTTTTTAGAATATTTGGAAAAATTTTCATGGTTACTTTTACAGTCATTTAACAATGGGAAATGAATCAATTTGTTTGACTGCAATTGATTTTCATAATGCTGAAGGTTTCCTACAAAGACTTTTATATTTTGATAACAATCGGTAATCAACTTATTTTCACCTTGTAACTTGTGGTTTAGCTCATTCAGTTTGATTGTTATATCTGTTAAATTTAGAAGCCATTGATCATCCGAAAGTTCAGTTATATTTTGACCATTATTGTTTTCATGAAAGTTTAAATTTGTTCCCTTAATTTCCAAAATTGCAATAAGCAGTTTCCACGACTTAACCACCGAATTTTGGTGTAATAATGAAATCGCCGTATTCAGATTCCAGTTCTCTAAGATATTCCAGAAATTGATGATGGTTCAATGGATTGTTTTTAATAGAATTAATTACCTTGACAACAACTTTCATCACATGAGACATATTTAACACTTGTGCACATAGATTCTAGAGGAGCAAAAAACAATGACAAATGAACATTTTAAAATCATTTGATCTATTTCCTAAAACTTTTATCCCATCAAAAATTAATGTAACAGCACCAATATTTCTCCAACCATTGAAGTGACTCCATCTGTTGCAATGCCAACTAGATTTTTCAAATCTATCTGAGGACTTTGCATGCAATCTATGACAGTATCCTTAATATATCTTTCGGTGGTAGCACCTTTCAAACTCACAAGTTCGAGTTGTTCTTCAGTAATATTCATTTGACTGTCGACACCTCTAATAAAAATAGCAAGTTGAACAGTATCATTTATATCTGACATTTCATCCAAAACCAGCAAGAAATAGTTGGAGCATGTTGTAATTGTGGTTAGTGATGCACAAATCTCACTCTAAATGTTTTCTATAATTTTTTGTAATAAATGAGGTCGCCGTATTCAGATTCCGCTTCCCTAAGATATTCTTGAAATTGACGATGCTTCAATGGATTGTTTTTAATTGAATTAATTACCTTGACAACAACTTTCATCACATGAGACATATTTAACCCTTGTGCACATAGATTCGGTGTAAAAAACGACAAATGAACATTTCAAAATCATTTGAACTGTTTCCTAAAGCTTTTATGTGATCTAAAATTAATGTAACAGCACCAATATTTTTCCAACCAATGAAATGGCTCTATCTGTCGCAAAGACAAGAAGATTTTTCAAATCTATCTGAGGACTTAGTGTGCAATTTATGACAGCATCCTTAATATCTCTCTTCTGGTGGTAGTACCTTTCTAACTCACAAGTTCAAGTGTAGATCTTCAGTAATATTCATTTGACTAATGACATCTCTAATAAAAACAGCAAGTTGAGCAGTATCATTTATATCTGGCATTTCATCCAAAGCCCGCAAGAAATATACGAAGCTTGTTGTCGGAGGGAAGATTCGATCTGAGTACCTTCCGTTCCGAACGTACGAATGAAGCAAGTACGCTAACCATCACGCCAAAACGATCGTCCTCGCGGGATGTTGGTACAAGTTCATATAGATATCACACCGCCACAATGAGTACAATATTAGATAGTCAAAATGTACTATAAATGAAAAAACAAATACAATCTCTAGAGATGTGCCAGTGGAAAATTCAAAAAATGAAAGCGACTAAGGTACAAGATTATGTGTCTTATCTTTGTAGTTAGAAGAAGTTACAGAGGTGGAGAAAAGGGACAATTTATAGAGGAAGTTTTCAAAATCAATCTTCGGAAATACTCTATCAAAAAAACTTAAGGAAAACTGACAGTCCTTTTTTCTTTCAGATGCAAATTACTTAAAATTGGTCATGTAGCCACTCAGGAATTCAAAAAACAATTAGTTTAATCACCCTGGTGCACTATCGGCAAAATATAGCTTTGGATATTACTAATTTTAAAAAAACATTGGTCACATGCCAGGTTAGTAAACAATCTAAATAAAAAAGATTTGGCATGTTTCAATCTATGCCTCCTGTTGATGAACCATTTCACTAGATCGCAAAAGATAGAGAGAGAGTGAGTGATTTTAATTATTATAATTCAACTAAGAAATATTGAACTTTATTGATCATCATATTAGATTTATATGAGAATTTGTATTCAAAACCAATACTACAGAAACTTCACTAATTTTGTAAACCCGGTTTTTAAGATTTAAGTACCTTAAAGTATTTTGAATCATATAAATGAAATTTTTACAACTTATACTTTAAAAAAATATCTCATTAAAAGAATTTAATGATTAAAAAAACACTGTAAAATTTGGTATATAACCATGCTTTTAACAAAAGAAATAAGATTCAGATTCATGGATGCACAAATTAAATGCCAGGTATAAAAATAATAGCTTTAAAAATAAAAAATAAATAATAAAAAAGCATAAAAAATAAAATTAGACTTCAACATAATATCAAAATACTGTTTCTTTCAAAAACCTGACATTGCTATTAGCTTAAAGGGTTGCTGTTCTAGAGAAGTATACTATTTTTTTCTAAAGCTTGAAATAATACTTTTAATAAATGACTTCAAAATATAAGAGCATTGCATAGGTGCATTTAAGTTTCTTTTGGGCTACATTATACAGCAAATATATCTAAAAACTCAAATTTGCAGCTTGAAAATAAAGGTGTGTGCTATATGCCAAATTTTTACAGAATCTTAAATATGAAAACTAATTGTAAGGTAGAGAGATTGGGCCAGACAATAGACCCACATTTAAAAAGAAAATTTTACAGAATCTTATAGCAATGGTGGGCAAAACTTTTAATAGAAATAACTCAAGTATTCAATAGTCAACTA
Source organism: Trichonephila clavipes (assembly GCA_019973935.1). Taxonomy (NCBI): domain Eukaryota; kingdom Metazoa; phylum Arthropoda; class Arachnida; order Araneae; family Nephilidae; genus Trichonephila; species Trichonephila clavipes. The sequence goes on along the minus strand of BMAU01002699.1, from coordinate 90,467 downwards.
AATTCCCACCTGCATATTTAATGTATGGTACACTACATTCCTGAAATACTTTAAAAGAAAATATTTACCCTATAGTTGAAAAAGCTAAGAAAATAGCAGTTGAGAGAACAAAACTAAATCAGTAAAAAACTAGAATACATTATGAGGCTACTTTTGTTGATGTAGTTTGTAGATTAATGATTCAAATATATATGATGAAAAGCGCCGGGTTATCTATTGAGTGCTTAAAGCAGACAGCCCGATAAACTGGATTTTCTGGTTATAAATTTTCATCTGCCATGATTCTGTAGATCTTCTGCACCCAGGGTCCAAAATGAGCTTAAATCAGCACTGATTATGCATTGAAAGATTCAAAAACTATGAAACTTCTTCTGACATTTAGTAATTCTTATAAAATTTTAAGAAATACTTCTGATATCAATAAAGAAACAAATAAAACAAATGTTATCATTAAAGAGGAAACAGATAGTACACGTTTCCAAATTATAATATCATGCACCTGAAAATTTAAAACCAAATCATGGATAAGTAGTTTGTTCATGTACAGTTTATTTCTTGAAGATCATTATAGTGTATTGTTACTATTGAAGAAACGAGTACATTTCAAGACTGATGGACTGTGTTTTGAAACTTTGCAACCATGGTTGTATGATATTCAAGACATTTTATTTTGTACATAGTTACTAAACATAATTTCAATGATGTTAAAGAAATTTATATATATATATATATATATATATATAAATGTAAGGATAATTAAATTAAGATTAAAAATTAAATTCCCTATCTAGCACTTGACTCATCTTTCTCAGTTCACATCTTCAAGTATCAAACTAATCACCCATTTATTTCTTACGAACATATGACCTAGCCAATAAACATGTCTATTTCCAGATCGTTAGATTTAATAGTCAACATATGTCAGCATTAACTTTCAAATACCCTCTTCAACTTACCACATGTTTTTCAAGTGTTATCCATTTTAACTGACAATCCTGGTGTGCTTTTTTACTCCCTGCTCTTATCGTCAGAACAGATGTAGAAATGAGTGAATAAAGACCCTCCTTTTTTCTAACTTTTAATCTGATTCTGTCTTCAAAATCATGACATATATATATATATATTCTTGTAAAATTGTTATACTATTTCATATATTAGTAAAAGTTCAGAATATTATTTTGTAAACAGAAGAGCTCAGGTTAATGCTCAATAAACATTTCAAGATTGATGGACCAAGTTTTTGAATTTAGCCAATTTCAATTACATTCATCATGTCTTATTTCTCTTGTTTTAGTCATATTATTGTTTTTTGCTAGTCTTGTAAATAGCTTACTGAAATGTTGTATATACATATATGTATATACAGTGGTAGCAAAAATTGTAAACACATTTGAAAATTCTTAAAACTTTTTTAATTTATATGCTTATAGAAAACGTTACGTTGCACAAAATGCAAAATCATTTATATCATTTTAAAGAGAATAAAATACACAAAAAACAAAATTCATATATTTGCAAAGCAAAAAAGGTTACGCTGCAATAACTATTGATTTACATTAGATACTGATGATGGCAGTGGGTTATCAGTACTTAATGGGGTAGCCTTTATTTTTTTTATTACAGCTTCAGATCAATAGTAGTTTTAAGCTCTTTCTTCGCTATTGCATGATGCAAGGAAACAATGGACTAAATTCATATAACGTCATAGTCACATGATAACGGCAACCGCATGTTTCTAGCCAATCAGTTCAAAAACTCATGTGACGTCATAGATGCGATAAATGCAATCATCTATTTTCAACTTATCAGATCATACACTTCGTTGTTGCCAAATTACGTTTTTTACAAGAACTTTTTTTAAAAGTAATATTTGTCACTTTATTTAGAAATGCATATATAAAACAAGATTTTTTTTTAAATTTTAAAAAGTTTTTTTTGTTGAAGTTTCTTTTTATATCAGTTGAACATCTTTGCCAAATTTGAAATTTTATCCAAGTTTTACGAATAGAATAAAAAGTACAAGTTAGTTTGATGTCTTGAATTTTATGGTCAAGAACCAAGCACGGGTGTTGGATAAATAAATAAAAAAAGTTTTGAATTCAATGTAGAACACGTGTTTGCCTTTATCATGTGACTGTTATGAATTTAGTCTATTATATCCTCGATTAGTTCTTTTTTATGTCATGGTTACCTCATTTGGGCAAAAGCTTTTGATAGGATTAAGGTCAGGACTGTTTCCTGGCCAGAACAACAATGGTATTTAGTCAAGAAGCAATGGCATCAAATAAAAGAGTAGATTGGACACCTAGAAAGAGATGTGTGGTGAGAAAATGGTTTTTCCTGTTAAAATTGCAAGACAGGTGGGTGGTTCAGTGACTACATCTGGAAACTGAGAGTTTTGTTTAAGATGTTAGGAGACAAACTTAATTTTAAAAAACCAGTAAGAAAAGCCCCCAAAAGATGCACCACATCTGTTGATTACAGAAAAAAAAAATACCTTGCCTCTAAGATAAAAGAATGGCAGCAACAGTCAACAGAAGTTATCTGAATAATGTTGGTGTTTTTGCCAGTTCAAAAACAATCAGGAGAAGGTTAGTAAATATTAGACTCATAGGTAGAATTCCACAAAAAAAGCTTTAACTCAATTTACAGCAGTGCTAAAAAAGACAACAGTGAGCAAAGGAACACATTAAATGGACAAATGATTAGTGGTCACAAGTTATAAGAAGCAATGAAACTAAGATATCATTATATGGTAGTGATGGCCAAAAATATGTAAGACATAGAATAGGAGAAATGCTACTTTCTGACTGCATTCAGGTAACTGTGAAGTATCCATAGTTTAATGATTTGGTCATGCATATCAGCAGATGATATTGGTCGCTTTCATATCATTAGTGGAACCCTGAATGCCAGAAAATATATTGAAACCTTTCTAGAATCCAAACTTCTACCTTCCATCTGGAATCAATTTACCAACAATGCTTTATTTAACTTTCAACAAGACTCTGCTTCTTGCCACACAGTAAAGTAATCAAAGGACTGGTATTGCTCTAAAATCATTCAATAGTTGTCCTGGCCAGGAAACAGACTTGACCTCAATCCTATTGAAATGTTGTGGTGCAATTTAAAAACTCTTGCCCAAATGAGGTAACCATGAAATAAAAAAGAAATAATTGAGGCTATAACTGTTTCCTGACATCATGTATAAACAAAGGAAGAGCTTAAACGATTTTCAGTTCAATGAAACATCAAAGTGAAATTGTAATAAAAAATAAAAGCTACACCACTTAGTAGCGATAACCCACTGCTATAATCAGTATCTAATGTATATCGATAGTTATTGCAGCATAACCTTTTTTAAGGTGCAAATATTTGAATTTTGTTTTTGTATTGAATTCAGTATTAAATTCTCTTTAAGATGATATAAAAAATATAATGAAAAATTTATTTCACTCCAAAAACAAATTTAATAGCTCGTAAATATAAATTATGATTACAATCTCCCGATTAGTTTGAGTACTGCTAAAATATAAAATATTGTACATTGTATTTTATGCATAAAGTTTAGATTCTAAGTTTAAAAATCTGCTGTCATTTCCACCCGCTTCCCATTTTTGTGATCAGGATTTAACCCATTTTTATTATTTTTTTTTTGCTAAATTAAATAAATATAATCAGTACTAACTCTTTGTTTTCATATTTGTGTTAAAAAGGACATAAAAGAGAATAAATACATCATAAAAATTCTGATATATGGAGTAAAGTTTGATTCTAATCAATGGGCACGGAAACAAATTAAAAAAAGCCTGGCATCTAAATTTTAAATATTAAGGTTTATTAAAAAAACATTTAAAGAAAACAGTTATTATACAGTTAGCAACACTCGGACATGACTTCACTCCGTCGTACCCAAAGACCGAAATGCCTGCCACTTGCCATTCCACATTCCAAGGGGGAGGGGAAACTACCCATTCCCCTTAGCTGGTGTCAATGGGCCTTCCCACTCCTACACCTCCCCCTTAAAAAGCTCACCCGTCATTCAGGACGATGAAGCTGAAAAAGAAACTATACAAAAAAAAAAAAAAAAAAACACATGCACACATACATGGCAAGAAACAAGATAACGAGAGAATTTTTTTTTTTCAGGTATCATGTAAAAAGAGCTTTTGCTAATACAACTCCACAAAAAAAAGTTTTGCAAATCACATTAATATGCTAGAAAATTAATATCCATACCAGATACAACCACAAATAACACTGAAAAAATATTAAAATATAAAAGTCAAGTTACTAAAAATATAGCACAAAATCTAAAATAATTATACAACATGTACTAGCAAAGCATATTTAGAAGCCAAAGTTTTAATCTTTAGCAGTTTTCAGAAATTATGGTACTGAAAAACGTGAAGTATATATATATAATCATCGGCATAAATCTTATCTATTTAACAGGAGCAGGCAACCTGGATAATTCAGTACTTTTACATGCTTAAACCTCCAGCCAAACGTTAATTTCTATATTGTACTAGGTTTAACCATTTAAAAAAAATTCTCTTTTTCTTTTTCTTCCAATTTCTAAGTAGAATGAAAGCAAGAAAAATCCTTTTCAATCCCAAAAGCGACAAAAAGCAACCAATGCATGTTATTGCCCATAAAATATCCACGCGAACCTTAAATACTTCCAATCCTGCTTTCAACTCCAATTTAACAATATCTGTTATGAGATCACGACAACATTGCACCAGGATTGAGTCAATAAATTCGGAAATACATTCCTTACGGGGCTGACCCCGCCTATTACTATACAAGATTCTATTTTTAAATACACAAGTAAAGGCAACCTCTCTCTTGCTTTCTTTTATACCTTGTCCATTTGTTTGGACATTCGATGCATTAATTTTTACTGCAACCAAATCTCCGTTTGGAACATTCAATAAAGACTGTGTGTAAGTCTCAGGACGTAGATTGGTGATCACTTCTTGGCTGCAAACTGATTTTGAATCTGTTGAACTAATAATTCCTTCTTCCTTTGAAGGTTCTCGAAGTTTCGCAGGATTGCGAATCATTTGCGAGTTTTCTATTAATACTTCATAATCAGAGGAACAGATTAACATGTCGTTAACCAAATTTTTAGAGACAGGCACAACACCGTGCCTAAAGTCATTCAATTCCATGTTGGAATCTTTTACTTCACCCATTTCATGCTCCCAAAATGCAGACGTAATTTGAATTGTCCCTTTATTATCGACGCTTTGTCCTTCAACAACATCTGCTGTTACTACAGGTATCTGGGCACCTGTGTCTATGGCAACATTCAAAATTCCTTGCTCACCCTTGACCTTGACGTGAACAACCCTTAAATCGTCCATTCCCTTCTCTTCCTTGAAAGGAGTAGTTACTGGTATCGTAGCTTCAGCCATCAACACAGCAGAAGATGTTTCCCTCATATGTTCCTCGGCCCTCCCGATACTAATTCGGTAATTTGAAGATGTCTTCTTACGATCTTCTGCACAACTCATCCGCTTAACATTCGACCGAATACTTTCGATCTCTAACCGCAGTTCATTCAATTCTGATTCCCAGCGCAGCTGCTGGATTGCGTGCTGCCTGGCGATTTTCCTCTGTTTCCCTTTCAACGCGTTCCTCTGAAATAACGGATAACTGAGCTCTAATGAACTCCTCTTCGTAATCTTTGCTACCGATTATGATATTCTTTAAATCTATAATCGTCATTTTATCTGATACCTTCTGACCTAACTCCTCAGCCAACAAAACTAAATCCTACTTTTTAGCTTTCTCCAAAAATGCCATTTGAAATTTCTTTTTCCAATGTACCGCAACTAAATAAATAATCAAATGAAAATAACACCCGAAGGGATTGCCAAAAATTAAATACCACAAATATATCTTTGTTTAAAACACACAACAATAAGCATCTGCTACACTAACACAACTGTCAATGAATTAGGAGGAATTCCAGAATAATGTATTATATATTTCGCAATATACCAAGTGTACTTAAATAACTAATAAATAATTACTTAATATATTACTGATACACAATAATCACTTAAAATATTACTGATACACAATATCACTAACATACTACTGATACACAATAATCACTTAAAAATATTACTGATACACAATAATCACTTAAATTATTACCTATATGCACAACTTAATCTATTCCTGGCTGGAATAATGGAACACTACAAAATATTTCGGTAGTTTTATCTCCAATTTAAACTGATAATATTTTTTTTTTCACGTTAATCGAAAAATACTATACGTACATAAACACAGAATAATTTCATTGACAAGAAATAAGTATTACTCTTTAGCATTAATTTTCAATAAACTCAATTTCTATTCACTGACGTGAATTTATTATTGTGCATTACAAAAATAAATAAATACAATATCATGAAAAAAACATACAATCTTTTTCCATATTAATTTTCGATTATACAAACTGTTTCAAATAACTTGTATATTTTACCGATTTACATTGCTTAATGCATCAAAATACGAATACAATTAACCAATTATACGTATTAAACAACTTGGAATATACAGCTTAATGAGTTTTCTAAAACTCTCATAAAATACAATAAGTAATTCGGGTAGTTACTTATCAACAACAATCTTATATAAAATGTATTAAAAAATGTTAAATACACATATAAATCGCGAACTGGTGTTCGAACTATATCTGTCCGAGTGTAACATAAATATTCTGAATGCCGGAATAACTGAATTTAGAACTAATGTTCTAACCCTTAATAGCAAAAATAATAAATTATACACTGATGTATAATAATTTTAATTTGAACTGGTGTTCAAAATTTCATAACTGCATGGATATGCAATAAATATACTGAGAGAATGAATGATTTTGAAGCTTTCCTTAATTTATAGAACTGATGTTCTAAAACTTACTTTCCATTATATGGGACAAGAAATAATAAAATATATATACTGATGTATATAATAATTCCCAATTGAACTGGCGTTCAAAAATTTTTATAACTGCATGGATATGCAATAAAATAATATACTGAGAATTAATGATTTTGAAGTTTTCCTTAATTCATAGAACTGATGTTCTAAAACTTACTTTCCATTGATAAGGAACAAGAAATAATAAAATATATATACTGATGTATATAATTAATTCAAAATTGAACTGTCGTTCAACAAGTTACAACTGCATGGATATGCAGAGCAAAAAAAAAAAAAAACGTACACTGACGTATACAAAAATAAAATCAAAATTCTCTCTTAATAAATGGATATTAACAGTATAATTTTATAAATTTCTCTCGTCTTACATTACAGGGAGTTGCAAGCAAAAACTCTTACCTGATTCATTTCCACGTGGGAATCCAGGAAACTCGAAATTTCTGGAACGTTCTTCCTGTGGGGTTTTCACTAAGACTCGATCATTAACGGCTGCGCCACTAAAGTTTGATTCTAATCAATGGGCACGGAAACAAATTAAAAAAAACCTGGCATCTAAATTTTAAAAATTAAGGTTTATTAAAAAAAAACATTTAAAGAAACAATTATTGTACATTTAGCAACGTTCGGACATGACTTCACTCCGTCGTACCCAAAGACCGAAATGCCTGCCACTTGCCATTCCACATTCATTCTGGGAAACTACCCATTCCCCTTAGCTGGTGTCAATGGGCCTTCCCACTCCTACATATGGTTTTATTTATTTGATTATTTGGCTGGATTAACATAGCTAGATATGTATATATGCCACAACTGAGGAATCAATATTAAATTTGAGTAAAACTATTATATTACAAGAATATATATATATATGTCAGGTTTGAAAAGTTTAGATTCAAAATTAAGGAAGTAATAAATGAAAATAGAGCGAACTCTTTACCACCGCGTAAGGATTTGTGGGTAAATAAGCCTGTTAAAAGGTGCAACGAGCGCTGACGAAGGCGAACGCATACTAGAAAAGGTTTGGCTCGTGTCTCCTCGCTGCGATGTTGTTTTTTGTACCACCTGTTTGCGCGGCAAAAGGTCCGCCATGTTAGATTATATATGATGAAAGCGTAATAAAGGAATATTGTAAAGATGATGCCCTCCTCATTTTACCAGCAGGCCTGGGGCCTGTCAAGTGTCGACAGGATAATTAAGGAACCGAAAAATATGCCACGAAACCAAACGAATTAACTTCAAAAAATATTTTTTTCGAACGAGCGACTGCATTGAAAACGATACTACTATGGAGGACGACTATTTCCGGCAGGAGTCACCAGTCAACACATCCAAAGAGAACCCTTCTTTTTTCCTGAATTTGACTTTAATAAGTTTAGCAGTTTTAAAAGTTTTCTTGACTGTTTTGATCAACAATGATTGGAATATCAAAAACACGAGCAATGGAAGAAGCAAAATATTGCTAGATATCTCACGGGAGTTTATCTTAAATTTTAGTATGAAAACCAATTATTTGAAAAGTCTTACCAAGAAAGCAAAGAATTATTAATGACGGTGTTCGATGCGACGAAACAAGAGGATATTCGAAAATTTCAAAAGCTTAAATTAAACGACATTAAAGAATTAATTTCCTTTTTTACGGAAAAACTTTCGTTGGGGAAGAAACTAAATTATGATGACAGTTCAATTGTGGAACATATGACATTATCCAGTCCCATTCAATATCAAAAGTTCCTAGTTATCAAGAAGATTTTGATACCCTGCGAATGGATCTCAACCATGCGACAATTAATCGCAGTAACACCGGACAGCGCAGACCGAAAACCGGTAGATACTGGAAGTTATACCCGATGGAATCACGCATACGGTAGTGTACACAGAGGAACTGATCCACGGAACCGATTCCAATCAAGAGGAAATCATGGACAGCCACATCAATCTCACATGATGAGAGTCAGTGGGAGGCAACAGTTTAACAGTCAACCTAGGCAGTTTGTACAACAGAATCGACATAATTTTCACTCGCCCAGAAATGACGAAAATAACCAGAGGCAAGGATGACAACTAATTATTGATTCAATGGTATGTTCCAAGCACTTTTGTACTCTAATTGACACAGGAAGCAATGTGTCATTAATTCCAATAAATTTATCTAAACAATTAAAAAACATTAGAATGTTAAAAAATAGTAATGTAAAAATAAATCAAACTTCTGGGACTATTCATCCCAAAGGTATAATTAAAGTTTATATGAATATTGGATGTATATCTAAGCAAATAGATTTGTTTGTAATTGATACTAACTTGCCTTATATTATTTTAGGACTTGAATATTTGCATTTATTTAAGCTTGACATTAGTATTCGTAACATGTGTATTTTTCAATGTGGAAAAAATTTAAGTAATATTAAATTTGTAAATAAGTGCGTTGGTGAGTTGAGAACATATCATGGGACATATTGTAAAACTCTTAATAATGATCAAAATATGAACTACTATAATGCAAATAATGAAGATAATATTAACGTCAAGAATAATAAAGGTTTAGATCAAGTACCAGACAGCCCTGAAGCTGATCTGAAAAGATTGTTTAACCCAGCCATGGTTGTTGAGGACACAGTACCAAAACAAACTAGTGAGCAATGAGGAGATTTAACCCAACTTCTTGACAAATTTCAAACCATATTTTCACAAAATAAGTATGATGTAGGTTGTATCAATTTAGAGCCACAAAGAATTCATTTAATCTCAGACCTTCCTATAAGTTTACGCCCTTATAGAAACAGTCAACAAGAATCTAAAGAAATAGAAACACAGATAGAATTGTTAAAAGCAGGTTTTATTAGACCCTCCCATAGCCCATATGCTGCCCCTGTAACTTTAGCATACAAAAAGGATGAAGGGAAAAGATCAAGATTATGTATCGATTATAGAAAACTAAATGAAATCACACGAAAAGATTCCACCCCTGTACCTCTGATAGACTTTGTAATTGATAATTTAACTCATGCTAAATTTTTTCTCTTACGCTCGACTTAACAAGTGGTTATTGGCACATTAAAATTCATGAAAAGACACAGAGAAACTGGCTTTCACAACTAATTTTGGACTCTATGAATGGTTAAGACTTCCATTTGGCTGGAAAAATTCCCCAGCTGTTTTCCAAAGAACTATAAGACAAATTTTACAAAAATATCAGTTAACTTTTGCTTTAAACTATTTTGATGATATAATAATTTTCTCTCAATCTTGGGAAGAGCATTTAACTCATTTAGATACAATATTTCAAATTTGTAAAAAGAAAACATTAAACTTAAAAAATCAAAATGTCAGTTTGCACAGGAAAAAATAAAATTTTTTAGGATATGAAATAACACAAGGTCATTATTCCCCAAGTAATCCAAATATTGAAACAATTAGAAAATTAGCACCACCTAAAGATGTGAAAGAACTCCAAAGATTTCTTGGTTCCATCAATGTTTATCAAAAATTTATTAAAGATTATGCAAAACTTAGAGAGTACCATTAAATAAATTACTTTAAAAAAAAGATGCAATTTGGAATTGGTCATATGAATGTCAAGAAGCTTATCAAAAGTTAAAGAATTCTTTAATATCAAAACCTATACTTAAATTATACAACTCACAATATCCATGTCATGTGTTTTGTGACACAAGCCAGGATTCAATAGGCGTAGTCTTGAAACAACAACACCCAGATGGAACACTTTACCCCATAGCTTATCACTCGAGAAAATTACTTAAACATGAAAAAAAATTATACAATTTCAGAAAAGAGTGTTTAGCAATTATAGATGCCTTAGATAAATTCCACTGTTACCTACATGGATACAAATTCACAATACATACTGATCATGCTGCTTTACAATGGCTTACAAGTGTAAAACATTTAACTGGACGTTTATTTCGGTGGAGTTTAAAACTTTCTCAGTATGAATATTCGATAGTTTATATAAAGGTAAATTAAATGTTGAAGCAGACATGTTGTCGAGGAACCCTGTATGCCATTATATATCACCCATTTGTCATTTTTTAAATACTGATGAAATTATTAAATACCAAAATTCAGAGAACATTAATGATCAAAATATATAAAAATTAATGATGTATTAACAGTTAAGAAAAAGAATTTAATTAAAATTGTAGTACCGTTATCTTTGAGAGAAAAATTAATTACAACTGCACATGAACAATTTGGTCACCCAGGTGTAAAAAGACGTTAAATTAATTTCCCAATTTACTACTGGAAAGACATTATATTAGACATTTCAAATTTTGTTAAATATTGTGAAACATGTCAAATGAATAAAAGTCTACACAAAAAAGTATGGATTATTGGAAGAAGTTCCTGTAGCAGAAGAACCATTTGAAATGATTTCACTAGACACTGTAGGAGGATTTAATTATCATAATTCACAAAAGAAATAAATGCATATTGTTCTGGATCATGCTATCAGATATGCTTCGACATTTCCATCCAAAAGTGTCACTTCTGAAACTTATACAAATTGCTTAAAACAAATTTTTTCAATTCAATGCCCAAAACAACTTTTAAGTGATAGAAATGCTGCATTCACTTCATCTAAATTTAAGAAATTCTTAAAACATCATAATATTAGACAATTACTAGCTTCAGCAAATAGACCACAATGCAATGGAAAGAATGAAAGAGTTAATCAGACATTAGTAGCAAATTTAAGATGTAAAGTTAATTCAACTACAAAAACTCCTTGGACAAAATTATTAGAACAAGTTACATATGAATACAATAACTCGCCTCATGATGTTACTGGCTTTCCACCTGCATATTTAATGTTTGGAACTTTGCCATATGATTCGCCATTACCTAATCAAGTAAAATTAAACTATCCACCTATATAACAAGCTAGACAAATTGCAGTAAACAGAACACAATTAAGCATCATAAGATAAATAAACAAAGGTATGATAAACATTATGTTGATGCAAAATTTAAAGTTGGAGATTTAGTCTTATATCAAAATTTCTCATCCTAATTCAAGTAAACTTCAATCTCCTTATAATGGTCCTTTTAAAGTTGTCAGGAAACTCTCAAATGTTACTTATGAAATAGATAAACCAAATCAATATACAGGAAAATTAACAGATATTGTTCATGCTACAAGATTAAAACCATTTCATTCAAAATCCAATTTCCAATTATGCTAAATTCTTATTTATATTTGTTATAGAGTTTGTTTTCTCAAACATTGGGGGGGAAGAAGTGCATTGTAATTTTAAAAGAAGTACATTGTAATTTTAAAAGTGCATTGTTATTTAAAAATAAATAAATAATAATAAAAGTTGTGTTTAAAATTTGAATTTAAGACTTGTTTACATTATGAAAATCAAAATTTAATGTAATTGAATTTGTATTGTATCTTTATTCATAATGAACACATTATTGAAGACTATTTAAAAAAAAAAATAACTGAATTATGGACTGCATGAAAACATTGTGATGAGGTCATTTTACGATACATAGTGTTATAATAATTTCATTGTGATTATTTGTGATAAGTATATTCTGAAAGTTAAAATATAGTATGTGATGTTATGAAGATTTTATTATGGTTGTATGTTTTTGAAATGAGTTGATTGAGTAGAGATTCTAATAATAAACAAAAGAACTGTGAGATAAACAATAATTGGATGATGAACATTGAACTATGATTTTTCCAAGACAGGACTGTGTGAAACATTACATTACATTGATTGAACTTTTACCTGTACTTGATATATCTGAAATACCCTTATTTTTCTTTGCATTTTATATTTCTAGTGATATTTTGATATAATGTTGATGTTGTGTTTATTTTGATAAATTTCTGTGTTATAGTTATGTAATCTTTTTTTTTTGGAGCTCCTAAAATCACGTTGCTGTTAGTTACTCTCCATATATGTGCTTTTTTATGTATTTACTTTACCATTATTCCTAAACTCATTTTGCTGTTACTGATTTTATATCTATTCTTTGCATGTATTTACTTTACCATTATTCCTACAATCATGTTATTTACTCTATACCTATTCTTTCTATGTATTTATGTACTCATTATTCCAACATTCAATACCATTTTGAAGTACTTGTAACTTTTCAACATTTATCACTTTATTAACATTGTTTACTATTGGTGCACATTTAGTGAGAATTTCACTTGATCTTATGTTATGTTGTTTAGCACTACTATATTTTTGAATGTCTAATGTGAATTATCTTTATCTTATGTTGTTTTTTCTTAACCTCATTATTATTATAGTCATAGTGGAAGTATTAGATGTGTGATATTTTTCAGAAAACAATTCTATGTAACACAAAGTTTTATACCAAATTTTTGATACTTTGTTATTCATTATTGCTATTTTTTTGTACATGTTAGGATTCACCAGCCCACTCTTTTACACAATTATTATACCTTCTAGATTTTTATTTCATTTGGGAAATTTGATATCATTGAAATATAATTTTTTTCCCTGGGGACTTGCCAGTCAGAATTGGCCAATATGTCTGTGCCAGCCTTCAGCGGAGGGGGGGGGGAAATTTGTCAGGTTTGAAAAGTTTAGATTCAAAATTAAGGAAGTAATAAATGAAAATAGAGCGAACTCTTAACCATCGCGTAAGGATTTGTGGGTAAATAAGCCTGTTAAAAGGTGCAACGAGCGCTGACGAAGGTGAACGCATACTAGAAAAGGTTTGGCTGGTGTCTCCTCGCTGCGATGTTGTTTTTTGTACCACCCGGTTGCGCTGCAAAAGGTCCGCCATGTTAGATTATATATGATGAAAGCGTAATAAAGGAATATTGTAAAGATGATGCCCTCCTCATTTTACCAGCAGGCCTGGGGCCTGTCATATATATATATATAAAGGGTGTTTTTTAAAGGTATAGAACTTTAAATTGCAATAAAACAACGATGTATTATTCGATTGACATGAATTTTTTTTTATTCGAAAGATAATCTAGTGGCATTACATTTTAAATATGTAGTCGAATGTAGTCCAATCTGGACGTTCAATTTTCGATGACTTTTTCCAACATTTGTGGCCGTATATCGGCAATAACACGGTGAATGTTGTCTTCCAAATGGTCAAGCGTTTGTGGCTTATCCGCAAAGACCAATGACTTTACATAGCCCCACAGAAAATAGTCTAGCGGTGTTAAATCACAAGATCTTGGAGGCCAAAGCATAATCTGTGACTGGCCAAACTACACAGTTCAAAGTTATCTTATAATACTCTGGACAATTCAAACACTTACTATCCTGTAGCAAACATGTTTTGTAATTGTATTGATTCTGTGTGACTCCAAGCAGTATCCCATGATCATACAACGGGAACTCATGTCTAATTTTAAGTATAAACGCTTAGCAATTTCTGAAAAGTAAGATGGGATAGCAGCAGTGGGAAAAGGTAAGAGGAAAGTAGATGTAGTAAAAGTATTCAATATTCCATTGAGCTTGCTCTCCCTATTCTGAAGAGTAAGGAGAAAATCCAATGAGGATCTTTGAGTGGAGTGAGAAAACACATAAGAAAAGGTTAGTTTAAATGTCTTACTGTGTTTAATTAAATACGTGAGACAATACCAAAAACAGAATATTCCGGGGGTGGCCTTTTATTGAAAAAAAAAGGATAAAGCATTTGTAAATGAATTAAGAATCAAGTTTTGGCTAGCAAGGGATGGCTTAAAAGTTTTAAGAAAAGGAATAAAAAATTGAGCAGGAAGAGCTTCAGGGTCAACAGGGGTGTGCTAGTTCTAATTTTGGTAGAATTCTTTTTCAGAATTAATAAAAGAATTTGATCCACATAACATTTTCAAACAGATGAAACTGAACTCTTTATCAAGCCTAAAAATACATTTGCATCCAAAGAGGGAAAGTGCCATGGTGGATAACATAAAAAGGAGAAATCAACTATTTTCCTGGCTGTAAAAATGAATGGCTTGAAAAAGTTTACACCTCTTGTTACACAGAAAGTTGCATAAATTCATTCCTCTTACCACACAAACACCTCAAAAAAGGCACACATTACTACCAAACTTTTTAAGGAATGATTGGTTTGATTGAATACAGCTATAAACATCCAGAAATTACATTCTCTTGTTTGTAGACAACTGCACTATACACATTAAGGCACCATCTCTAAAAAAATGTGAAACTTTAAATTTTTTTTCAAATTCAACCTCAAAACTTCACCCCCACACACAAACAGGGCATCATACATAACTTAAAACTTTTTAATTGTGTGAAGTTCTTAAAGTTTTGGATAGCTTCAAAAATCAACAGAATATAACAATATCTATTTAAATAGCTTTGGTCATGATTCACAAGATTGGAGAGCAGTTCTATGACAATTCACAACTATTTAAAAATGTGGTATTCCCAACAGCAAATTTGTCTGAAGGGCACAAAAGACTCATGGAATGTAATACTGAACCATCCCTTTGGAAAGCACTCCCAGAACAAGATTCCACATTTGCCGACTATATGCACCTTTGCCACTGACATTGCAGTATGGGGAATCCTATCTCACATTAAAATTGTGACTTTTGATCACAATAATAAAGATGAATTAGAGGAGTTGACGTTCATAAGTTAGAGAGATAAAAAGGTGTCACTGAACAAATGATGTAACTTTTCCCTTCAAAATCATGTTGATATAGACAAGTTTTTTCAATCTTGCTTTATCCTAGAAAAATCTACTTACAAAGTTGGACTAAATGCCACAAAAAAAAAGGATAATAGATTTTTTTTAATTAGATGAAGTGAATTGTAAACAGCACATATGAATAAATAATTGTTCTTCATACTCTTTTAATAAAGGAAGGTATTTTCACTTTAGCACTATATTGTTATCAATTTATACAGTATAATACATACTTTAAAAAAATTCTGTAATTTTATACATATGTACAATTATTGTTTTATTACAGAGTTTCAAAATAAATTTGTTAGAAAAAAAATCCCTTTATGGCCCCGTTTACATGGGCGAAAATTGCCAGCTCGAATCCGCTTTGTACCTGTTTACAAGACGACCCGGCATTTTGCCGGGTCCAAATGCAGGTCTAAATTTCGTACCCTCTTTTGACTAGGAACTTTGCGGAGTCCCATGATGCATTGCGCCAGAGATTCAAGATGGCTGCTGTTGTTGAGTCCTCGCATTGGTCAACAGAGGATAATAATAATTTATTAGTGCAACATAGCACTAATAATTTGATGGAACTGTCCAAGATTAGGAAGTTTACAAGTGCCCATTTCCGATGAAAATTAATATTCTATTCAGGTACAGGGAAGGATGTAAATAAATTTATATTTAGTATGCTCTGCATGTATATTTCCAATATTTTAATAAGATGATACATATATTTTAAGACAAGTTTTTGAGATTGATTTGAAATTATAACAATACAATTTTTATTGAAGTACACAATAAAATTGCATTTTTTTTGTTATTTTTCCTGATTTATTTTATTGAGTGTTTCCATTATAATAAGTAAAAAATTAGTAATATCTTGTAATTAAATAACTCTATAAAGGTGTATTGATTTTTTTTTTACTGTCAAAGTTGATATAATCAATAGAATGAACTGTTTTATATTAACATTCCCTTAAATACATGAGGATAAGAACTTAAAAAGAACATTTCATTTTCTAAAATCTTCAATTTTGATTCACTTTTACTTAACCATTTAATTTTTATTAAAGCAAACCATGATTTACTGTACCAAAAAATATCCCTTTATACACACATACCTACAAAATTATTTTATAAAAGTAGGCTAAATACTACTTTTTTCTCCTCGAAGGATTAAATAATCCCATAGTTATAAAACATACTATGAGCAAGTTCTTATGAAAACATTGCACAAAGAAAATACACACTTTTTTTACAAACAAAAATTAATTTAGCTTTTTAATTGAAATTGGTTAATATGGAAGTTTTTGTTTAATAATTAGGAATTCTGAGATGGAAATAAAATTGTTTTTAACATCAATTAATTAAAGGTTTTGGGTATCTGAAATAATCTTATAAAAAACATATTTAGTATGTTTTATACACTGACTTCCTTTGTAATTATTACCCTTCAAAAGGTTTGAATTTCCTTAAAAATGCCTGTCTCCAACATTCAGAAATAAATTAAATGGACATTTTTGAATAAATTAAGAAACATGTTTAAAGAAATAGGCTTTTTTTAATAAAATTATTTTATTGTAGAACCAATTAAATAGTTTCGTGAAAATTTCTCGTATAGTTTTATTTAATAATCATACTCATTTTAATATACATCATTTATTGACACTTAATTTTAACATTACATGAATACACTATAAGTAAATAAAGCATTTCATGATCTGCTATATAAATCACACTCTCTGAAAGTAACATTATACTATAAGGACAAATCGAGGATCTATTTGCCCATATTCAACATGTATAATATCATGTACAATTATTATACCTCAATTTTTATCTTATTGATAATATCTAATAAAATTCTCTGAAAATCTTATGAATGGCTTTTTGCAATTTATTTACGACAAAAAAGTATTAATTTTTTAAAATATCTACAAAAGAGTATTAAATGTCATTAACCCAAACAAATCAAATGAAACAATAAAAAAAATTAACGAAAATTATCTCCTAAATCAAAGATTTCATAGATAAAAAAGGTCAAATTATGCAGAATTTATAAAATGTTCACTTTAGGTTTATAAGATAAAAACTTAAATTTTTAAACACCTAGTGATTAGGCAATTATAATAGTAAACAAAAAATTATAAAAACATTTTTGTCTTCAAAGTTTCTGCGAATTTTATTTACTCTAATTCCAATAGTATTATAACTATTTTAATCAAATTAATGCTTTTTTTCTTTTTTGGATACAATACATTAACAAAAGTAAGATTTGAAATGGTCTTCCCTTTTGTTTTCAAATAAATTAATGGCAAAAACTAGTCTTTTAGTCAACCAACTGTGTGAAATATACCAGAAACTAGAAAGCAAAAACCTATAACATTTGTATATAGGTAAGCTACAAAACTTCTCATAGTATTTTTGAGAAATTGTATATGGTATGGGTCTAGATTAAATGAAATATCACAAGAATTTTGAAATTTCAGATCTTACAAACTGGCAGAATTATAAAATCCACTTCTGTACAGTCAACTTTCAGAATTTATACATAGAATAAATTAGAATACTGAAATCATGCAACTTATAGAAAGAAGTTGAATAAAAGAAACAAATACATGACATGTTATTTCGTTATCAGTGATATGCAACTGAAGTATCATTTTATATATTACATTAATACTTTAAAAAAAAATGAAAGATAAAATGACATCAGAAAAAAAGATTCAGAATTCTCAGTCTGAAATTTAATCTTTGAAAATTAATAAAAATCATTATTAATTTGATAAGTTACCAAAGTTTATCATTAATAAATTAATCACAATGTGTATTAATTGTAAGCAAGATTCTTTTACCAAGGCATTCCTAAATTTCATGAAACTTCTCAGTTTCACAAATTACATAGCAAAATATTAAATTACGTCAAAATTTCTCTAAGAAATGCTAAATCAGTACTCATACCATTCCACCAATTTTGGAACATGCATTAAACTGCCGACTAATTTCTCCAAGCAAAAAGACATAACAAATTTAAAAAACAAACAAACAATTACATCACTATTATTATTACTGTGTGCAAACGTGATCAGGGACAGTTTCTACTATTGGCTGTATATCGCAGCATTTGGCGGGGTTTTTTTTTAAGAAATTGGTCAATATTATACAATACAAGCACCCCAAATTTGTCTCATAAGCATATGTTACACAAAAACATCAGTGATTTTGGATGATGAAACACTTATTTTTGAAAAAATTTCTTTGAAATTACCTTTTTTTGCTGAATTCTTCATGAATATAGATTATTGTAAACAACAATGTCAAGTTATTCATTTAAGGATAAATAGAGAGTTGAAAAAAGTTATATTAAAATTCTGAATATTTCCATTGCTTTTAGAAAGTAAACATCTTACAGAAAATGTCTATATGTAAAGTCGTATTTGGTTTCATGATCCTAATTTCCCATAAATATCATAAAACTCATTTAAGTACACTTCTTGGGTCAATATTTGTAACTAACTCAATGCGACAAATTTATTTAGGTCTTAAATTTATTAGCAGGATAATATTAATATATATGAGCATTTAGACTCATGTAAAAAAAATCCAGAGTATTCTTATGCTTAATACATTTCAGCTGGGGTTGCACATATTTCTTTAACACACAATGTTGATATTTCAATAACAAGTGTAAAGTCTTTATATGAAATTTATCAAAATTATTGAATTTTACATTTTAATTATGCAAATACCAATAAATGCATATTTGTTATCCATAGTAAAAAATAAAGGTACATCTGTGTGAGAAAAATTTATATCAGTCAAATTCTGGAAAACAAATGTGTTAAGAAATCCTCGCATAATAAATAGATGCCACACAAATATTTAATAATAATTTTTTTTTTTGTACTAAAAGAATTATGGATTTAAAAATGACTTCTTATTTTGATCATGTGCAAGAGAACAGGAATTTAACATTCAATATATGCACACAATTTTATATTCTATAATACACACATTTTAATGCCTTAATTTTTTACCACACTCAGAATATAATTCTTGATAAATTATATCTTTTTACTAATAGTACTGCGAATACAGACTTTCAAAATGTTACATGATTTTTTTATATATAATTTTACGAATGGTAATTTTCATTTCTAATATTTGAAAGTGGTATAAATTATATATATATACTTGCTTTAATTTGACACGTATGATTACATATCAGATTTTTGTGTTCTTATTTTAGATAATTAAATACAGAGATATCTCTCTTTAACTACTCTGAAGATGTGTAAAACACATAAAAAAAATTTAGCTAACTAAATACATTTTATGTTTTTATGTATGTTCTCTATATAATTAAATTTAAAATAAACAAAAATTTCCATTCCTATAGACATCTATCCAAAGTCTGATTGGATTGTTCAGCCACTTATCCCACCAAGTTTTTTTTTTTTGCCAAATCGTAGGGTTTCTACTCCAAAACACAACACACAAAATCGCGCCAAACTGGCGATTTTTCAAAATTTATCGGACCAGTAGCCGATTCGATCTGTTTAGAAGTTTCTTATGTGAACACAAAAATAGTAAAAAGGGAGTTGGGTTTTGGGTGGCGACAGTTTCTAAATGGTTGGTATTGAAAACAAATGTCATTCTTATCCATGTTTACTAAACACTCGAATTTTTACCGGGATAAAAAAAAAATGATTTTTTTGAAACAATCGGCATCTTTTACTATAATCGAGCAACCACGTATAGTCAAATACGAAATTTTAGCGGGTATAGTTCATATGTGCAAGAGCATAAATAATAGCAAACAAAGAAATGTTTGGCGGTAAAAAAAACCGAAAGCATAATCACATGTCCTCTTCATGATAATCGCGCTAAAAATTCTAGTTGTTTCCATGGTTACATTTTATAATCACGTGAATCTATCAACCAATCACCAGATTTTTATGTAAATGGGTCGAAAAAAATACCGGTATAATCCTGGCTTTCATCCGCATTTCAAAATTGCCGGTATTATGCCAGCTTCCATGTAAACAGGGTCTATGAATTATGAATTGTTTTTCTACTCCTCTTGATAATTCAAAATCTCCCATTGGTCTCCCTAAATTAGAAATATTAAGAGTCAACTGCACGGAAGACAGCAGAAGCATGAAGTGCCAGATTAGCAAAAAACTATCAAAGTACACTCCTCATTAAATTTATTTAAGAGCATATAATCTTAATCAAATGATCCACATAATTGATAGGTCAACCAACCGGTATAGTGGTTAGTGACAATGAGTGTGGTGCCGTAGGGACTGGGGCTGAATCTTGGAGAAAACATGGAAGCTTGAAAATGTATAGTGCCGTTGCAGCATAGGGGTATTCTAAATAGCAGTCGAGCTGCAAATCCTCTTGTGTGGTTGGTGGAAAGGGAAGAGAGGTGGGAGGCCCCTGGCCACTCCCAAGGTTTTCTTCCTCTAAATTGGGGTGGAACTGAGCAAAATTGTACTGTCGCCTGCATGGTGCTCGATGCTAAGTCTAACAACAGGCGTAAATATTCTAGCCCTTAGCCGCAAAGAATTTCGCGGGCCTCGATCTGACTTCGTCAGGCAAATGGCATTAGTCACAACAACATAAGTGATGTCCGCCCCTAGCAAAGATATTCCTTACCAAAAATAAATTATAGAGGAAAAAATAATGAGCATTAAATGATAAAATATTTTATTACCTAATTACTTATATGTTAATTTTCATCAATAAAAATAATTGCATATAAACAAACAACAATCACATAAATATGAATTTGGCATAAATACCTATTGCACAAATCCAAGAGCAGCATCAAATATTCTTCTTGGTTCATTGTTCTTTCCATAACCTTGGCAAAGAACCCAAATTCCAGAAAATAGTTTACCTTTTCAAGGAGCCTGAGATTTCAAATTCTCTGAAAATGCACAGGGAAGTATTTTCAGATTGAGGACAACACAAGCATTTGACTGCTTAGTTAACATAAAACATACAACAATACAAAGAGTACTTTTCAATATCAAGCTGTTTTTTTGATAAAACTTTTTAAAATGTAATTAAAAAAAACATTGAATTTCATTATTACTGGTATTTTTTATAATTCTACGACATTACTAAGATAAAGTTTTGATTTTAGTATCAAAGTGTCCATTTAAAATAATGCAACATACAGAATTAAAACCAAGTATGATGATTTTCTTTAAATAAGCTCCTACTTTAAATGTGAATGTTAAAGTTTTCAAAGTATAACAATGGCCTAGCAAGTTTATTACTTCTCAAGCTTTTTCATTTCTTTTCAATGTCTAAATGACATTTTTTTAAAAAAAATATTCAGTATTTAAAAATTTATATTCCTCGCAATTATAATTTATTTGATAACTGCATGCAATGATAGTTTCCTACAAGAAATGTAATTTAAAATTTAATAACTAAATTTAGTCTGCTTTATTAATTTTTTGTTTTGTTTTAAAAGTCTCATACTTTCTGGTTTTCAATACAAAGAAAGTCAGTGATGAATGAATTTAATGCACATTACTTGCATGGTACACATTAAAATTTTTTCACTGGTATTTTTCATTTAAGGGACACAGTATGATTCAAAGGAAAAGAATTAGCCAAATAAATTTTTTTTTGTCTTAATTATTATTACTTTATTATTTTTCTAGTTTCTGACAAAATTTAACAGCTCCAAGTAAAAAAAACTCAAGAGTTATGCTAAATTTTACGTTTCTTTTTATTCACACCCAAAAGAGAAACAAAGATTTTAAACTGATATACCTCTGAAAAGAAAAAAAAAATAAGTTTTACATTTCAAATGCCAAGGCTTTTTTCTTACGGAGAAAAATGCTTTGATATTTTGTATGAATACATGTAACAAAAGTTGGCATGTTTGAATTAAACCAATACTTATTTTTTATAAAATAGTTGAATTTAGAATTTATACATATTTTCAGGAATTTTCAATAATCATTTTATAAGAGAAAAGGATTTTTTTTGAATAATAATGCTGTTTCAAAACCAATACCAGCAGCATTTCAAAAGCACCACATGAATTTTTAATATTTTTTTTAAAAATTAAGTAGTTAGCTTTTGAGGTATTTTGAGCACAAAATCCAATTTATAAAATACATATACAAAGAGACAACCAAAAAATTTGTGACAACCATTTAATCAGACTTTTATAAAAAATAGTACCATGTCAACTTAAGATTTAAATTGACAGGTTTTTTTACAATCAAAATGAAAAGCAATGTCGCTGTATTTTGAAAATTTCATGCTGTTATTTTAATTGCCTTCTACTATGGACATTTCAGAATCATCGAATGTATACGGCAATGGACAGGAAGTTTGTTCAGAAAAGGACAAAACTGAATTATAATTTATTTAATTTTGTTGCATTTTACCTGTTCTTCATATGTACTACCTAGATTTTGAATATTCTGTTGTTTAAAGTCCTGGATTCCTGTACCAGTTTACCCATTGAGAACTTGGGGCAGGCACCCAGGGCCCGGATAAACTGTACTTAACCAGTTCTTTTAGTTATGAATTTTGATTCTCCAATGCCAAGGGGGCCTGAAGATCTTCTGCGCCCAGTTCCCGAAATGAACTAAAATCAGAACTGCTGGATTCTGCAAAATAGTTTTATACTCATTAGAGCAAAGTTTTGAAGAACAAAGTGGAAAGGAATGAAAGGAATTTGATTTAAAGGACAGTGTTAAAAATTATACAATAAAGCACCTTTGGTTAAAGTGTAGTATGGGGGGACACTTGGCGCATCTTTTTCCATTTGTTAAAAAATGCTTATATGAGAACATTTTTTTCAAGAAAAAGAACAATACAAAGTAAGCATTTTGTGCCATCAAGTTACAGTGTTCAGGTTATGATTCCAAAAATGAAAAGGCAACATTACTGTTAAACTTGCTTCTCCTTAAAATGATGTGAAAATTCTTACTGCAACATCCAGGGACTCTTTCAAAAATATAAACTAAACTTATTACTTCTATCCGAATGTACAAGATGAAGTTTGGATTTGTTTTTGAATGTAATGTTCAAAAAAATATTGCGATACTAACATCTAAGCCGACAAACAATTTCCCAGAATTAAGAGACACTGACAAATTAAAAATTGTCCCGAGAAAAGCAGTGATTTCAAACATCCACAAAAAGAAATTCCACACATTTAAAAGTTGCTGTCGTCTCGAGACATTCTCCTTAGCATGCTCAAAGTTATTGAGCTCGTTTTTCATTGGTAGATGTGTAATGATACGATAATTCTGGGTTACCTAGTTTGGCGTTAAAACGTTTATGTGTGTGTGTGACCTGTGGAAAAATTGAAATATAAACCATGCACATTTGGACTATTACGGATTGTTTTTCAGATAATTTCCGGCACTTTTCCACTTCGCTGGGGAAGGTGATTAAGTCGCCAAAAATTATGCAACCAATGCCAAATGAGTTATTCCCCCTTGGTAACTTTTTACCACCAAATTGTCGAAACATGTTAGGTTTTTCTCTAATCTCTCAGTGATGTCATTTTCTTTAAGTCAAAAATGGATGAATGAAAATTGGAGATTTCTCCAGAACAGAGGAGTAATCTATCAGATTCTTTTAAGTGAAAGTCATTTTGCCTAAAATTATAAGTGATAATAATCATGAAATGAAATTGTTCTTCGGTAATGGAATACAATAATTGTTCAATTCAACTTGCCACTGTAAGAGAAGTGTAGTAACAGGTGTTGATGGATGAAAGATGGCAGATGAGCTTGGGTATATTATTCCTCTTCCAACGACCACTTAGTTGAGATTATTGTTTTTTGTCCGAGAAATAATTTATGCCTATATTTTTAAATTCAGTTTAGTAGTCTTTCATTTGGTTGTATCTGGCAATGAAAGGATTAAATGATGGGTTTAATACGTTGCCTTAGCAACGGTAGAAAAAGTTTGGAAATAAAAGAACAACGGAGTAAAGATGCGGAATATGTTCACCTTCTGAAATGAATGTAAAATTATATTTCATCTATAATATATTTTAATCATGGTACAATAATTACCCCCGTAATGGTGACTTCTCGTATTGTTTTCTGAAATGATGCTGATTTGGACTGCTATTCATAAAAAAATTATTCTACCTCCTCTTGGAATGATATGATCGACTTATGCCCAACTTTGAAATAATTTTTCAAGAATCAACCTCCCTAAAAGTACCGGAAACAAACGGATTATTCGCACAATGTTTGAGGTGAGTTTGGTTCAAATACCTATCTATAATACAGCAGATCCGGCTCATTGGTTTGTCATGTGGGAAAGTACATTTGCTTTGTCATATTCAAGCCTAATACAAAATCTGAACTGCCTTCTAATGTTCTAATAAAAGAAGTAATAATAATTCAGACAAAAAAATTCATTTTTTTCATTGATATTTGTTCATTTAAACATAGTGAAAAATACTGCTGAAAACATATCAATATATACCATACAAATAATGTACATAAAGCATATACGTCACTGACTTACTTTGTGTTTAAAACCAGGGAGTATAAGAGACTTATAAAACAAACAAAAAAAAAAAAAAGATTTAATTTTTTTTAGGTGCCGAGCATACAACTCCAATTATAAAGAGGTTCGTATTATCCAAGGTTTGAATTAGCAAAAGTCAACTGCACTAGCAATATGATTATTGGGCTTTGCATGTATGTGATATTGTAAGGGAATTATAAAAAAAAAATTTCGGATCACTTTGTTACCAATACTAAACATAACAAATTCATTGAAACTTTAAAAATTAAAATTTTAACTATGATGCTGCAGAATTAAAAAATTGCATTTTCAGTAGTCCTAATTCTTTCATCATTTACAGTATTTAATCCTTTACAAATATTTCTAAGAATTTTTAAAAAAGAAATTTTGATATTTGTTCATTATACTCGACAAACATAACATGACATTTGGTCATTATACATTAACAAATAAACACATTTTTCAATGTTTTGTCACTGGTGAATAGGTTAGTTATCTGTATATAATGTTTTATTTTAATGCTGAATTACTATATTGTTATAATATTATGTATTTTTATGTATTTCCTTGTAGTATGATTGTTTTACTGAATCTTTTGATTTTTTCCTTAATTGTGACATTATATCTGGCAATGTTAATCCACCTGAATAATCAAATAAAAAAAATACTATGCATCAAATAAATAAAACTATATTATATCACGATTATTATGTATTTTTGTTTTCTTTTATTTACTTTTATACAAAAATGAAATACAGAGTTTGTACTGATTATATTTATTTAATTTAGGGAAAAAAATTTCAAATCCTGATCAGAAAGTGAGAAGCTGGTGGAAATGACAGCAGATTTTTCATCTTGGAATCTGAACTTTATGTATAATATATAAGGTATGATATTATATATTTTAACATTACACAAATTGATCAAGAGATTGTTAACAAAACTTTTATTCATGATCTACTATATTTGTTTTTAGTGTGAATTTTTTTTAATAATTCATAATACATAAATATACACATATGGATATAAAACATTTCAGTAAGCTGGAATAATATGACAATTTTACACAGCAGCATAACGGAGAACATTTGGGTCCCCAACTTGGATTTTACAAAGGGTAGGTACTTGGCAGTGGTCAGGCTTTGAGCACCCTAGGGGGTGTATGTTACACCACTGATTTTACAAAAGTGTATATTTTTTCTTTACATCACTGAAATCAAGTTTAGTAGTTATGTACTAGACCAATAAGACATGATGAATTTTATTGAAATTGGCTACATTCAAAAACACAGTCCATCAGTCTTGAAATGTATGCGGACCATTCACCATAACTCTTCTATTTATAAAATAATCTGAAATTTCACTAATATATGGAATAATACAATTTTTTACACAAATAAAGTTTAATAACTATATACAACAAAATAAAGCGCCTTGAATATCATACAACCGTAGTTGCAAAATTGTTTAAGTTTCAAAGTGTAGTCCATCTATCTTGAAATGTACTCATTTCTTCAAGAGTAACAATACACCTCAATGATCCGTGAGAAATAAACTGTATGTAACTTATTCATTTCTTGGTTTTAAATTTTCATGTGCATGATATTATAATTTTGAAATGTGTAATATCTCTGTTTTTTCTGTTATGGGAACATTTGTTTTATTTGTTTCTTAATTGATATCAGAAGAATTTCTAAAAATTTTGTAATTCTGGAAGAGTTTCTTAGCATTTGGGTTTTTGAATTCTTCGTACATGTTTGAATCATGAGAATTGCTCTACATCAAGAAATCTAACCTGATAATGTGTTGGTTTTTTTTGGTATAATTTTGTAGTCTCAACTTCTATTTTCTTAGTTTTTTCAACTGGAGGGAAAATATTTTCTTTTAAAGGATTTGGAAAGTATATTGTACCATGAATTAAATATGCAGGTGGGAATTTAGTTCCCTAATTACTTCTCTAAAAAATTTGACCCAAAGACATTTCTATAAGATTTGCTAAAATTTTCATTTTAAATGCAGGACTATTGTTGGTTCAACCTCTCAACCTTATCGTTAGTTTTCCGATTTATGATTCTGTAAAATCTACCATGTAATGCATACCTTTACTTTCAAGTTCTAGTTTTTAGGTTTATTCACTGTATAATGCCCCCCTTTATGAAGATACCTGAAATGTATGTGTACAATGCTCTTATGTTTTGAAGTCATTGATTTATAAGGTATTATTCCCAGCTTCAGAAAAAAATAGTGTACTTCTAGAACTACATTGATAAGGAATGTCTTTTCTTTTAAAGAAACAATATTTTGATATATGTAGAGATCTAATTTTTTGGAGTGCATGTCAGAATTTATGGTATTTTCTTTTTTTACTTGAATCTTAAAAACTGGGATTACAAAATGAGAGAAGTTTCTGTAGTAAATAGTTTTGATGCAAATTCTCATATAAATCTAGTATGATGATCAATAAAGTTCAGCATTTCTTAGTTGAATTATAATAATTAAACCACTCACTCTATCCATTGCAATCTAGTGGAAATGGTTCATCAATAGGAGGCAATAGACTGTAAGAGGCCAAATCTTTTTTTATTTAGATTGTTTGTTAACCTGGCTTATGACAATGTTTTTTTTTAAAATATATATGTCCAAAGTTATGTTTTGCCAGTAGTAAACTAGGGTGATTGAAATAATAGTTTTTTTGAATTCCTGAGTGGCTACATGACCAATTTGAAGTAATTTTCATCTGAAAGAAAAAGGGACTGTTTTGTTAAAATTTTTCTGATGGTGTATTTACAGACATTGATTTTGAAAAATTTCCTCATTAAATTGTCCCTTTGCTTGACATCTAAAATATCTTCTAACTACAAGAGATAAGATACATGATCTTGTGCCTTAGTTACAACACATTCGTTTTTTTTTTTTTCATTTTCCACTGGCACATTTCTAGAGAATGCTTTTGCTTTATTGTTTATAGTACATTTTGACTATCTAAATATTGTACTCATGCTTAATTGTAAGGATTATCAGAACAGCTGTTCTTTTAAGTTTTTGAACTGCATTATGGCCGCATGGTCTATATATATCGTAAATATTTGTCAGAAAAGATAATGATGAAATTTATATAGGCACTCAAGCTCTCTAATGCTAATTTTTTTTGTAATCTTTTAATGAGTGTGAGTGGAATGCTACAAGGTGCAGGACACCACTGACATCTGGTTGTTTCAAAATTGCCCCAAAAAATGTTAAGCTTCCATTCTTGAAAATCTGACATTCCTTTTTTAGCTTAAACATTTTCATTGATTGTAGGCTTTTAAATTAAAAGTTGAAATGCTTTTTGTGTTTATAAGTTCATTTGTAGACTGTTGCATTCTTTGTTGGATGGTTCATTGGATGCTTTAATTATGACATTTTTGTACACCTATGATAGACATTAATGGAACCTTTGTAAATATTTAACTTTAGTTATGAAGGTTTTAAATTTTTGATGACCTCAAGTTTGCTTTTGTCTGGAGAAACAATTCCATTAGAAACTTAGTTTCCCAAAAATTGAATTTTAACCTTCAGAAAAGAAGACTTAATTGATTTTAATTTTATATTTTGTAGTTTGTTAATGTATTAAAAAAATTATGTATTTTAAGTGATGTGTATAATTTTCAGAAAACATTATGACGTCAAAATAATTTACTGCAAATCTAATTCAGTATTAATTTGATGAAGGTTTCTGTGAAAAATGCTGGTTGTATTGCGCCACATCCAAATGAAAGTTTTAGCCACTTATTTCACCCCTCTTAGACAACAATTTGTTTCATATGATCAGTTATCAAATAAAACTCAGTAAAATTCTTAAAACATTAGAGAGCAGGATGTCAATCAGTGTGAAGTACAGCAATCTATATGGATCTAACTAGGGTACCAACTTTAAGGTCTAGAGCAGGGGTACTCAACCTTTTTTTCTGCTGAGCCGCATGCATATGTCAACTAATTCATGGTGGGCCGCATACATGTCAGCAATTTCACGCGGACCACATCATGAGGATAAAGAGGAAGGGGGATAAAAAGTGGAAAATTGATTAAAATATTTTAATTCCTGCTTTACTTTTTTAATTACTATTTTTTTTATTTTTGTCACTAACACTATAGTGATAAATATATAACAAATAGAAGCACTATATAAGAAATAGAAGCATTTAATAAACACCCCTTCACAATTTCTGCATCAGTAAACGGTTTCATATGAATACCAATATAACAAACTTCATAAGATGTCTTTGTTACAACTGTGACATTACCACTGACAAAACACTTTGTTGCTGTTGCAAAAATTTTTCAAGAAAGTTTATTTATTACATCTTGAAAGAGATATTTGAGAAAAAGTGTCATTGTGTGAATGATTCATGTTTATTAGTATTTTTTAAATTCAGCACTTTCGTGACAAATCAAACAATTACTGATCCATCTCTGTTTTTCACTTCAAAATAGTGGACCTCCCAATTGTCTTGAAATTATATATTTTCTTCAGATATTTTTCGCTTGCAAGATTTGAAAGATAGTTAAAAATTAGTTTCACCCATAAAACTGTCACTACTCCACCGTTGTCTGTTATCACTAACCGTAAACATTACAAATAGAAAAAGAATTTCAATTTGCACTTGTACGAAATCGACAAAAAAAAAGCAAAATTGATGTATTTGATTTCTTAACACCAAATTTTTAATATATTGTTCTTAAATAAGTGAATTTTTCAAAGCAATTTACCTGGTCAGTGCCCATTACTGACTGGGCTACTGAAAAAGGCTCAGTGGGCTGCAGGTTGAGTATTGCTGGTTTAGAGTATATGTTTGTAAAATTTTAGAATTCCTTTTTTTTTTTTGTTCAACATTTTTATATTTCTTTCATTCCTTAGAGGACAAGAATATAGTAAAATCAATATCGATGTTCAAAAATATATTTTTGGATGAACTTTAATTATTTTCCTTAATTTTCTTTTATTTTATATGCATGTTTAAATTTTTATCTAGATACAAGTAGTAGTCATTCTTTGGGTTGTGATTCAGGTGCTGCATATGGTTTGTTAATGCAATAATATTCCCAGTGAAAAAATAATTCATACTCCCTAGATGCATGCAAAACTTACAGGGGTTGGGAATAAATCTTGTACAGTGTGTGTTGTTTGTAGTCTGATATTTTGTGTGATTAAAAAAACATGGATTAAAAAATTTATGGTCCTTGCTGTTAGCAGCTATAGTGATGATTTTGATATGGCTAGAAAAAGAAACATGTATGCCCACCAAATTTCAAGAATATAGATCTAACAGATCCAAATATCTTGTGATGAGGGAGTTAAAGAGTGAGTTGCTTTTCTAACATAAAAAAGGTTGTAATTAACTCATTGGCCTAACCACATATTGTTTAAAAATTTTATTACGTTTCTGTTACTCGATTGACCTTCTTTAAACATTCATTTGCTTGAAAGTAACATGTAATATTATTTCATTATAAAAATTTTCAACTTTAACAACTTTTTTAGGGTCTGATGTACATGGTGGTTCTCGTTTGGAGATTGATGGCTAGTGCTACCTTTGAAAGGGACACGGCAACACCTGAAGAAATATATATTTATCAAGTTCAGTGCTGTAAAAATGCAATGTATACATAATCCTCTTGGGTAAAGAATATCAAAAGGAGTATTCATTCTCAAAGTTATACAAGTGAAATCCAGTGCTGCTATTTTGGTTATTTATGGATTTCAAATGGGAAGCTGAATATTGACAAAATCTAGTTTTATTTTCTCTCTTTCTGGGAAATGAGGTTATAAACCAGTGCTAATTTCGTGAATTAAAATGATATAAATATTCTCACAGCTTTAAAATACAAATAAAGAATTTTAAGGGAAAGTGAATTTTATAAATATGGAGTGTTTTACCTAAGGTAATTTTTTGATAGGCATTTTTAATAATGCCTTTAAAGAGAAATTTGAAAGATTTTTATAACATATATATATTTCAACACCATTGTTTCAAATTTCTTTTCAATAGCTTATAAGCAAATATTAATTATAAAATTCCATATGAATACAAATTTTTAACTATTTATTGAATATATTTTAGATAACCAATTATTTTATCTATAAATGCCAGTCAATCTCTGGAGCTATCTGAAAAGAAAATATTGCACTTATTCTCTGTTAGAGGCTGTAATATCCAGCTGCATTTCATTTTATACACAACTTAACCAGTACAATGAAAGTTTCAATTTCAGTATTACATTTAAAAGGAATAAATTTTTTCTTACATATAATAATATATTAAAATCATTATTTTTGTGAACAGAGTGTGGTTGATGCCTGACATCTCTGTCCTGTTTTTTAAATAAAAATTTCCTGCTTTTGAAATTAACAAAATGGCTCTTGCTGAAAATGATTTGCCTATTCATGCCAATGAAAAATGTTATGTTTGTGAAATATGCAATAAGACCTTCAATCGCAGTTGGGATTTAAAAACACATTTACATATTCATACTATTGAAAAACCTCATTTTTGTCAAATATGCAACAAATCTTTCTATCAAAGTGGTTATTTAAAAGAACATTTGCAAGTTCATGGGAAGAAAAAACCTCCTGTTTGTGAAATCTGCAACAAATCTTTCTCTCATAGTGGTAACTTAAAAACACATTTACGCATTCATACCAAAGAAAAGCCTCATGTTTGTGAAATATGCAACAAAGCTTTCTCTCGAAGTGATTCTCTAAAGGAACATTTACTTATTCATAACAAGGAAAAATATCATTTTTGTGAAACATGTAACAAGGGTTTCACTCGAAGTTGGAATTTAAAAATACATTTACGTATTCATACCAATGAAAAGCCTCATATTTGTCAAATATGCGGCAAGACTTTCAAACAAAAGGGTAATTTAAAAGAACATTTGCATGTCCATACCAGTGAAAAGCTTCATGTTTGTGAAATATGCAACAAGGCTTTCTCACTGAATGGTAATTTGAAAGCACATTTACGAATTCATACCAAGGAAAAACCTCATGTTTGTGAAATATGCAATGAGGCTTTCTCACAAAGTGGTAATTTGAAAACACATTTACTTATTCATACCAATGAAAAACCTCATGTTTGTGAAATATGCAACAAGGCTTTCATTCGAAATTCAAATTTAAAAACACATTTACTTATTCATACCAAAGAAAGGCCACACGTTTGTGAAATATGCTACAAGGCTTTCTCACGAATTGGTCATTTAAAATACCATTCCCGTATTCATACCAAAGAAAGACCTCATGTTTGTGAAATATGCAACAATGCTTTCTCAGAAAGTTGTGCTTTAGAAGAGCATTTGCATTCTCATGCCAAAGAAAAATCTTATTTTTGCGATATGTATAATCTTTAATTTTTAAAAACTGATTGTCGATAATGATGCCTAATAAAGTATATAAGTCTTAAATTTTTAAAAATTTCACAATATTCTCTTACTAAGCATTATTTAGAATTATCATGTTCACATTTAAAAATAAAAATAGAGATTCGGGAAAAAATTTTCCATGATTTGGAACCTTTTAATTTGACATAACTGCATCTTAAAATTTTTAACCCTAAAAGACTATACTTATTGTTTATGATATCAATTTTGCTTGTGTTGTGTAATTATTGATGGTGTAGTAATTTTTGTGACATAAATGTATTAATTTTTTTGACAAATAAAACTAAATATTGCCTTGTATGGAGAAATGTTTCTAGTATATATTTGATTCTGAAACTAATTTATTGCAGAACTGCTACTTATTATTTGGAATTCAATTTAATGCATGTAATATTTCTTATTTTTACAAGCATATTTTTAAAATGTTTGATAAGTATAAAATTATATGGGACTCAGATTTTTTTTTTTAATTTAATAAATGAAATTTTTTTAAAATACTGTTTACATTTATAGACATACATTCATTATTCAGAAAGACATATTAGAGTTATTTTACTGAAAAAAATCATATTTTGCTTTTTTTAAGAGTAAATTAATTTTGGAAATAATTATATTGACCTCATAGCTTATTTGTTTGTATCTAAACTGGAAAATGTAAAAATTGAATTTTCTCTTCTTCCTTCTTTTATTTACTTAAATGCATTTAAATTTTCACACAGGGGTAATTTTCACATATATTATTAAACAGAAATTAAAGTAATTTTATGTAAAAAAAGCAAATAGATATTCGTGAATGACTTAGATATATATCTACACTATTAAAATTCATAGGTAAACAAACGAATACGGCGTACGACTATCTTCTTACGAACCGCACGACGCAGAAATTCGCTGAAAGTACCAAAAGATAGGGAATGATCTGAGGAATCTGTTTTGACCATTTATATTTCGATAGTGCAATTAGTTAAAAAACCTTAAACCGCATAATTATTGCTATTTTTTCCCGACTGGCGGCGAATTTCCAAATTTTCGACTTTTTTTTCTTCAGACGTTTTCAAAATACGATATAATTTTTTTCATGAGACTCAGACAAAAATAATAACAGAATCGGAAAGACAATTTACTTTGCCACTATAAGGTATAATTTAATATACAAAATAATGATATTTTCTATTTTTTACGATTTTTTCTAAAAGCAAAATCGATACGTTTTTATGAAAATGATTTCTAAATTGTTCCGTTTGCATTTTATTTCGCGTTAATGAAACGATATTCTACTCTAAAAAGTTCATGCTTTTCTCTTTTAGAATCAGTCATTTAAAAAATTAAATGTCATTTTTTTTTTGCTATTTTTCAAAAAATGCTCAAAATTTTATTTAAATACTTAACTTCTTTATTTATAACAATAATCTCAAGAAACTTTTTCCCCCCGTGTGTAGAACGATATCCGTAATCTGTACAAAGATTGAAGAAATTGCTTAAAAATTACGGTTTCTTTTTTTTAAAAAATAGTATTTTTCGTTTTTTTCCCTTTTTGCGAGAAATATTTAAGCATTATTTTTGTTTAAAAATTACCGTTGTTTGCAATCTATGTGTTAAATTTGAGCATTAACTTAAAAATCATGCTCGTAAAAAATTATCTTAAATATTTCATGAAAAGCTCTGTTTTTTGTGCCAAGAATATTTTCTTCAACTATACAGGTGAAAGTTTTGCGCATGTGCAATAGAGAAGGTTTTTCGCGATTTTCGAAAGGGACATATCGCTGCTGTCATCACTTACGTTATTTGATATTTAAGTAGTATTCAATTCATTGCACATTACAGATAAATGTTTTAAAGAGTGCATGACAAGTGATAGTTTTCTTCATTTTTAAAGAATGATTTATTGAAGAACAGTGGAATAAAAAAACCTTAAAAATTCTGAAATATATTTTTATCACATAGTATATTTTCTTTTTGAATGATTTTATACAGTGAATGGGAAAAAAATCTCCAGCTTTTTACCTTTTTATTCTTATACATGTTTAATTCGCCACAATTATGTAAGATGTTTTTTCTTTTTTTACAAAACAACGAAACTTTGCATATAAATAAATTTATTTAAGAAAGGTTTATTTATTATATTAAATCATATTTTGTAACGAATGGCAAAAAGAGATGATACTAGAGTGCCCTCTTCTGGTCGTATGGATACTTACAGAGTCAGCCTGCCACCTCGTTGGAGGGCTGACGTGCCAATGTCCGCCCGTGCAAAGCCCTTATTATTTGTATAAAGATTAACGGCTTTTTATGTGTTTGTAACTGTGCTCAATTAGAATGTACAACCAATTAAAATTATGTGAGCTAGCTGCCGGTGTTATTTTTGAGTGCAGGTTACAAAATGGCGCCCAGCGAGCGGCCGAATAGTCAGACTAGCAGTCCTATTAAAATTAACTAACAAAATTATCTTCAATATTCTGAACTGCTAGTTCATAAAGATTTTCTAAAATTATTTTCTGAAGTTGTAGCTGCCAGCTATGAAGTTGGATTGTTTATTTCCTACCGGGAAATTAGAAATTTTGGATTACATTCGTTTTCCCGGATCGTCAGATAAGTTTCTTTCGTTTTGTTTTCTTATTCACTTTGACTTTTTGTTGAATTTTATTTGTGTAATTCTTTTTTCTAGTAAGAAAACTCTTTCTTCTTTTGTTCGATTTTGTCCCTGTCTGTGATTTATGACTATTAGTGTACTTATTTGGGGAATTTTTACCCTCACTTCTGACCTTGAGTTTTCACTGTTTGTTCTGTAAAATTTATTAATCATCGAGATACTTTTCACTTTTCTGCTGGCTCATTAATTCACTTATGACGCAAGAGTATCACTGAGATTGATATTTCCTATTTAGTCTTATAATTAAATTTTTTTTTGTTGAATTTAAGTGTTTTTATACTGTGTTTTATTTATAACTATATTGAAGAACTATGATCACATAAAAAAATGTGAATTTAAAAGAAAGAAATTATTAATTTTTTTTAAAAGTATTTTTATTCCTTCAAAAGATTCATTCATAGGTTTTGTTTCGACTTTGAATTTCTTTTATATGTGAATTATTTTTATTTTTTCAAAGCTAAGATTTTGCCTTCTTTCAAATAACTACAATATTTTAAACAGTATTTTTATTCCCCTTCAAAGGATTAATTTATATGTTGTTTTAAAATTAAGTTTATCAGAATTTCTTTTTACTTGAATTTTCATTTTGTGCTTTCAAAGTTTAGACTTTGTATCCTGTAAAACATTTATAATACATTTTTTAATAGTATGTTCGAATATTCAATTCTTGATCTTCTAATGACTAATTGATGCTTAATTATGAAGGTTAACTATTTTAAAACTAAATTAACTACATTTAATTTGTGGCTGATGATCCATTGAATCATTTTTAGATTGCAAAATTAAATTACGATATTACAAGATTGAAAGGAAGTTGGTCTCAAACAAAATTGCTTATCGAAAAGCTTGAGGAAAATTTGGCTTGGCTACAAGTAACGCCCAAATGGTAAAAATGTTAACTATTGCTAATTAAAATTTTTCTTCAGTTCATTACTGTTAAAAATACATCGAAATATGTAATCAAAGATGAATGAAATTTGGGATGATACCAGATGCCTGAAAGTGATTGTTACACTAGCTTGTGACAAATGGCGCCAATGAATGCCAAAAGGCTATAAATGGTACCCGAGCGTTTTTAAGAAGTCTGGTTATCTTACATCCCTATCAGTCTGGAGAAAAGAAGAGTTCGTTTCCAATGCTAGAGAGATCATGGGAATCGAGGCATGGATCAACTGGTGACTGTTCTCTTCACTGATGAATATTTCCAGAGAACAGAAGAGTCCGTTTCCAATGAGGCTGAGATCATGGAGATCAAAGCATGAATCAACAGGTGACTTTTCTCTTCGCAAATGAATATTTCCTACCGGGAAATGGAGCCCAACGTAAAATTACCAATTCATTTTCTGTGAACACCTAGTTCATAAAGAATTTTAAAGTAATTTCTGAAGTGTGTAGCTGCCGGCTACGAAGAAATTTTGGGATTGTACATTTCCTACCGGGAAATTTCATGTTTTTGATTGTACATTTCCTACCGGGAAATTTAATGTTTTGAATTGCATATTTCCTACCGGGAAATTTGATAATTTGAATTGTATATTTCCTACTAGGAAAATTGATATTTCAGATTGCATCCGTCTTTATGGTGCATCAGATAAGTTATTCCATCTTCGAAGTAGGGGGAGAAGCCATTCCAGTGATGCCTCTTAGAGAACAAGGAAGACACAGGAACGACAAATCTGCTGGTTCCTCATCGAGGACGATTCGGAACCAGAGGGGGAGTTTAACGAATGGCAAAAAGATGATACTAGAGCGCCCTCTTCTGGTCGTATGGATACTTACAGAGTCAGCCTGCCACCTCGGTGGAGGGCGGACGTGCCAATGTCCGCCCGTGCAAAACCCTTAGCATTTGTTTTGTATTAATTGTTTTTATGTCTTTGTAACCGTGCTCAATCAGAATGTGTACCAATTAAAATTATTTGAGCTAGCCACCGGTGTTATTTTTTGAGTGCAGGTTATAATTTTAGAAAATTACTTTGCATTTTAAAAAAATAAAATAATTAATTTAATTATATAAATATTTATATTATACTTCACATAAATATAATTATTAATAAGTAATACTTTTTGTGAATTTTGTTCTTATAAACATCAAATCATATTTTATACAAAAATTACAAAAAGTCTCATAAAATGATATACAATATGTTATAAATAAGATATTATATAAATTATTATAATAATACATAAAATTATTGTTAAAATAATGAATATGTTAGTTTTGTATGACATACTTTTTTGTAAGATATGTGTTTAAATAATTTACTAAACACAGTGGAATGAAAAACGTTAAAATTAAAATAAAATATCCAAATGTTTTTATCAGATTGTTTTTTTTTCTTCTTTTTGAATGTTTTTTTTTCAGTACATGTATATATATGACATGTTTTTTGAAGTCAGAATCAGACTTAATTTTTTAAAAAATGGATCTTTATTCGATGAAATCTGTACAAGCTCTGACGCTGAGAGGGCAGAGAGAAAAGGCACGCCACGGTGTTTTTAAGTGGGTACTTAAAACACAGATGCGGTAAGTCTCGCGGCGTTTTTGAGTGTACTTGAAAGTTAATGCTGATATATAGCTGCTATTAAATCTAACGATCTGGAATTAGACATGTTTGTTGGCTAGGCCATATGTTCGGAAGAAATAAATGAGTGATTAGTTTGATACTTGGAGATGAACTGAGAAAGATGAGTTAAGTGCTAGATAGGGAATTTAATTTTTAATCTAATTTAATTATCCTTACACTATATATATATATATATATATATATATATATATATATATATATATGCGTTGCGTGGTTAGACATTCTTCACTACAACACGGTTGAATAAAATAACAATAAACATTAATTAACTTTAAAGATTAAATGAGCAATTAAGAGGTAAGCTTCCAAAAACTACAACACATGGTAAAAACAGGCACGCTACAAGAATAA
Organism: Trichonephila clavipes; assembly: GCA_019973935.1. NCBI lineage: Eukaryota > Metazoa > Arthropoda > Arachnida > Araneae > Nephilidae > Trichonephila > Trichonephila clavipes. Next base: position 52,292 of record BMAU01002699.1, on the reverse strand, counting down.
CAGATCAATTCAGTTCAGTTTTGGAGTCGTTTTGTTGAGCTTTAAGGTCGCTGCATACTCCCCTTCCAGTGTCAACGATACCTAGTTGGAAGAAGAACTTTGCGACCAGAACGTGTAGATGACTGGGTAGGCGTTGAAGCTGTTGGATCAGATTCCACAGTAGCAGGTGTTTCATTCTTGGTTTGAGGTAGTTGAAAGTCCTCAGTGTTAAGAAAGAAGGCAGGTTTGCATCTATCAATAGATACAGATACCCGTTTACCATTGATGTCAAGGAAAAACACTTTATCCTTCCTTTGTAAGACTTTGAAAGGGCCATCATAGGGTTGTTGAAGTGGACGACGTAACATGTCTCGACGAAGAAAAACATGTGTTGCTTCCAACAGTCCTGGATGGATAAAAACTGGACGTTTGCCATGGTGTTTTGGTGGTTTAGGGTGAAGTGATTGCATGTGAGACTTGAGTTTCGAAACAAAATTCACAACATCATCATCTGGCTTGGAAGAGTCAAACATCTCCCCTGGCAGTCGAATAGGGGTCCCAAAAACTAATTCAGCTGAGGTACACAGAATATCTTCTGTAAGAGAAGCTCGTAGACCAAGTAAGCTGATAGGGAGTACTTCTGTCCAACGCTCAGTAGCATGGCACTTGATTGCACTTTTCAATGGGCGGTGCAATTCTTCGATCATCCCATTAGCTTGAGGGTGGTATCCAGTTGTACGACACTTCTGAACACCAAGTAGTTTGCTAAGAGCTTTGAAGAGCGAGGACTCAAACTGCCTGCCCCTGGCGGTTGTGAGAATTGCAGGAGTTCCAAAGCGAGACACCCAAGAGGAAAAGAAGGCCTCAGCCACAGTCTCAGCAGTTATGTCTTTGAGAGGTTGGGCTTCTGGCCATTTCGAAAAACGGTCAATCATTGTCAGGCAATAGGTATAGCCATTTGATGGAGGTAGAGGTCCAATGAGATCCAGATGAACATGATCAAAACGTTGGGAAGGTTCTTGAAATGATGAAAGAGGTGATCTAGTATGACGATGAATTTTGGAATTTTGGCAAGCTAGGCAGTGTCTTGTCCACTTAGCTACATCTGATGAGATTGATGGCCAAACAAAACGCTGCTTCATCAAATGTACTGATCGACGTATGCCAGGATGGGATAAATTATGCATAGCAGAGAAAACATCTTGGCGATGCTGTTTTGGGATGTAGGGTCTGGCTGTGCCCGTTGATAGATCACACATAATTTCAGTAAACGAATTGGGAAAAGTTACCTTTTTGAGTTCCAAGGAAGTTCCAGATGCTATTAGGGTGTGAAGCTCCTGATCAGTCTGTTGTGTCTCAGCAATACAGTCATAGTCAATTTGACTTGGGAAGGTGATTGCAGAAACACGAGAGAGAACATCAGCAGCAATATTGTCAGATCCTGGAATGTGTACAATATTTGTAGAGAACTGAGAGATGAAATCCAGCTGACGGATCTGCCGTGGAGAACACTTGTCACTTTTTTGCCTAAAAGCATAAGTGAGGGGCTTGTGGTCAGTAAACACTGTGAAATCTCTAGCTTCCAGCATATACCGAAAGTGTCGGATAGCCGAGTAGGTAGAAAGGAGTTCACGGTCGTAGGCACTGTAAGACTTTTCAGATGAAGTAAGTTTTCTGGAAAAGAAAGCCAATGGCTGTAGCTCAGAGTCCACAACTTGGTGAAGTGCACCTCCTATGGCATAATCAGAGGCATCCAAATGAAGAGCAAGCGGGGCAGATCGTGAAGGATGAGCAAGAAGTGCAGCATCAGCAAGAGCTTGTTTACACCCCTGAAATGCTGTAATTGCCTCAGAAGACTAGTTTAAAGGCTTTGAGTCCTTCTTACCTTTAGAACCTTTTAAAAATTCACTTTAAAGATACTGTTGTTCAGCTGCTTTGGGCAAGAAGCGTCTATAAAAATTTAACAGTCCTAAAATTTTCTCAGAGAGCCAACTGTCTCTGGTTGTTTGTAATCAAGAACTGCTTGAACTTTGTCAGGCAATGGCTTAATGCCATCAGGAGTGATAAGGTGACCAAGGAAAATGAGTTCAGTCACACCAAATACACATTTAGAGATATTTAGTTTTAAATCATGAGCTCAGTCTTTGGAATATAGTTCTTAAGTGAGAACGATGCTCCTCGGCATTTTCTGAGTAACACAAAATATCATCCAAGTAGACAAAACAAAAAGGAAGTCCTCTTAGTACTTCATGCATGAATCGCATAAAGGTTTGTGGTGCATTCACAAGGCCAAAACACAAATGGGTATATTCGTAATGACCCCATGGAGTTGTTACAGCTGTCTTACGAATATCACAATGAGCTATAGGGATTTGGTGGAATGCCTTAAAAATGTCTATTTTGGAAAATATCCTCTTGCCATGTAGTGCATGAGCAAAGTCATTCAAATAAGGCATGGAGTAGCTGTCGAACTCAGTAACAGAATTCAGCTGCCTGTAATCCCCAACAGGTCAAACTGTAGAGTCAGATTTGGGCACAACATGAAGAGAACTCCAGGGACTTTTGGAAGGTCTAATAATGCCTTGAGCAAGAAGAAATTCAAATTCTACCTTCACTGCATCATACAGTTTAGGGTGTAGCCTTCTAGGCCTGGCAGTAACTGGTGGGCCAGTAGTAATAATATGGTGGACTGTGCCATGTGATGCTGATTTGGAAATTAAAGAAGGGTTGCTGAGGTCTGGATATTCCGATAAGATGTTTTTAAAACTAATGTTTGCATCTACAGTGAGGATTGAGGGCTGTACAATATTTGAAAAAACACAAGGAGTGAAAAGAGAAGTTTCCACATCCACCAACCTTTTTTTTCTTAAGGTCAATTAAAAGGTTGAAGTGCTTTAGAAAATCAGCACCAATTATAGGAGATGATACATCAGCAATTATGAAAGTCCAGATAAAAGGTCGCCTCAGACCCAGGTTCAGTTCTTTACGGACCATACCATAGGCTGGAATTTTGGTATTATTAGCAGCAAATAAGGAGAAGTTAGACTGAGGTGATTTATTCATAGTTGGAGAAGGTGGGGGATGACACAGATTTCACTTCCAGAGTCTATGAGGAATTTCTGGCCAGACTTGCGGTCTAATAAAAATAACCGGCTGGTATGTTGCGAGGGCTCTGCCATTCCAGCTATGACAGAGCTTACTCGTTTTTTTGCACAAATGCACAAGGTGAAACACACTTGCGGGCCTGCTCTTTATAACGGCGATGATAGTAGCAGATGCCCCTTCCTCTATTGACACTCCTAGAGCGTGAATGTGATCTCCGGCGGTCAGAACTATATCGTTGGTGGCGAGAGGAATTGCGCTCTCTTGTCAGTTCAGTAACTTGTAGAGACAGCTCTTGGATCTGCCTGGCGAGAGAGTCCATGGTTGGCTGAGCACTGCATGAAGATGACTGGGATGGTGGAGGAACAGTTGTGGCCACACAGATAGTCGAGGACGCATCAACAACCTCAGAAACCTTATCAGCGATGATAGCCAGTTTATCCAAAGGCTCTGAGGATGCAGACAAAACAGTCTGGATATGTGGTGGCATTCTTTGAAGCCACAAACTTTGCAGAAAGTCATCCTGGAGTTGGCCATTAGACAGCTCTTTCATTTTTCGCAACAGGTGGCTGGGCTTCTCATCTCCTAGCTGAAGGTCAGTAAGCAGTTTCTTAATTTTTGAGTCTCGAGTCGCTAAATTGGGTGATGAGCCGCTGCGAGAGAGTGTGATATTTGTCACTGTTCGGAGGGCTTAACACAATGTCCGACACGTAGGAGAGAGTTTCAGCATCCAGGTTCGCAACCAAAGCAGAATACTTAGTATCATCACTGGAGATACCACTGAATGTGAATGCATGGTCGCATTGCGCAATCCATAGACGAACGTTCGATTTCCAAAACGGTGGCAGCCGCAACGCAATACGAGCGACTTCAACGGTTTCACTAGTCATATTGTTGAATAAGCAGGAAGCGAAACGAATCTCCGAGCAGATGCTTCAAGTGGCCTTGAGGAGAAGAAGAAAAAAAAAAACTTTCGCTACGTATTGATCATCCATAGTAAAAGAATTTGTATTGCATTCGCCAGTAGAACAGAATAGCTTACGTGTTTTTAAGTCCAAAAGGGGTCACCACTGCCGCGTTGCGTGGTTAGACATTCTTCACTACAACACGGTTGAATAAAATAACAATAAACATTTATTAACTTTAAAGATTAAATGAGCAATTAAGAGGTAAGCTTCCAAAAACTACAACACAAGGTAAAAACAGGCACGCTTCAAAAATAACAGATCAATTCAGTTCAGTTTTGGAGTCGTTTTGTTGAGCTGTAAGGTCGCTGCATATATATATATATATATATATATATATATATATATATATATATATCGAGGCTTTCCCCCATACTGTTCTTTTATAACTTATATAGATTTATATGTTTAATCAAACGTTCAGAAAAAAGCAATCGTTTCAATAGCTATCTGTAAATTTTTCTTTTATTTATTACTTATAGAAATTTGATTTTAATAAAAATATATATGTTTTTTAAAAGGATTACTGCTATCATTTCTTTGCTAAATTAATTCTTAGTTTATAAAAAGTACATCGTCTATTATATTTTGGATCAAAATATATTTTAGAGATATTTTTAAGCTAACTAAACTATATGTAACGATTGATTGATTTATGAAAATTTGAAATCTATTTTATTATTTTAGATTCTCAGAAACTAACTATTATTAAAAAAATGATGAACGTCTTTTGTTTTACTCTTAGCATCAGAATCGTTTTCTATTTATTGCTTCACATTAATAATTTTTTAACTCTAACGCAATATTGTTTTTTATAAGTCATGCATCGAAATTTGAAGCTATATCTTATCTGTGAGGGAGAGGAGAAGATAGAACAATAATTTTACTCTAAAAACCCGTGTTATGCCGGGCTATAGAGAGGGAAAAGAAACCTGTCTTAAATCAAAAATAAGGGAAATGGAACAAATTTTGAAAAAGGGAAATTTTTTGACAAAATTTTAGAAATCACTCACATTGGGCGCGTACAAACACACACACAGAAATGCTGGTGTCATGAGAGAAAGAGAAAGCCCTTGCAACGTCGGGCTATGCAGCTAGTTTGTTATAATGAATGTGCCTAATATTTGGATTCGTCTATAGTTTTAAAATATATTTTGAAGTAAGCATCTCAAAAATTTTATGGAATATTTTGAATATTATTCAATTTTTATGATTTGTGCTTTAATGTTTTTTTAATTTAATAATTTATTAGTTCTGAAAATATCCTTTCTTCCATTCATTTTCATTTAAATTATATTGTTAATTAAATATATTGTTTTCTTTATTTTGAATAAGTATTGTGATACTGGAATATTCAGAAAATCTTTAGATGTTGAAATAATTTTTCTATTTGAAGCCATATGTAAAAATAAAAAAAATTATAAATAAAAATTTCTGAATTTTTCTTCATTCGAGTTATAAAAAGATCAGAATTTTGAGTTTGCTTAATAAATTTTAAAAAATAACACACATATATATATATATATATATATATATATATATATATATATATATATATAAACCAATATATATTAATTACTTTAATTTTGCCCTATTCACAGAGATCAAGAATTTTTACTTATTTATATTCTATGTAAATATATTGCAGGAAAATTATGTTTATAGATTCCGAGAGTAAGTATGCTGTTTACAAAATCCAATTGGCATTATTCACATAGTTCTATAATTCAAACCATTAAGAAAAATGCTCTGGAAAAAGTATGTGACAAGTTATCCTCTAATGGATTAAGAGCATTTTCTGCCACTAACACAGTGTGTGTAAAAAAATACATCTAATGCAGGCCTGTCAAACTTGATATTGTGGGCCACACAGTAGCGCACACAGGAATTTTTCAAGGGGGGTCCGGGGTCGAAAGTTCACCATTCTTGTATCATGCTCCTTTGGATTTTGTTGATTTTCGTTAACAAAACACAGTAAAAAACTAATTATTGAATAAATAATTAGCATTAATTAATAAAATTAATCATTAATAACAAATACTTAATTAAATATTACGTACTATATACTGAGTACTCATATTTACTTAGTCTGAAAATTTTTAAAATTAAAATCAATCAGATCAAGTTATTTAATTTGCGTGTTTATGTACACAGGTAAATCTCGCGACAAGCTTTTATATCATAAATTGTATAACGACTTTATAAGTTGATAGCAAAAAAGTTTTAAAAGAAAAGTTTATTTTATTCTTTTTTAGAGCATTTAAATAAAAACTTGTTTTTAAAAAAGTTTTTTTTACTTTTAATTTATTTTTTACTTTTTAGTTATCGCTAGACAGAGGTTTCTCAGTCTGTTAATCTCATTCAATGCATCATTGTTGAAAGGTCGTTTGCCGGTTAATTTTGAACAGTCCAACTGAGGGGTAAACATTTTTTTCCGCCAGGCTACATACATATGATAGATATGTCACTCGGGTCACAACAAGAGGACAATGGGAAGGGGGGGATAAACACTGTTAGATCAAAACAACATTGGACGAAGAAAAATTAATTAAAATATTAAAACTCATTCTTTTTTTTTTTTTTTTTTTGCTTTTACTATAACACTACATTAAAAACGAAAAACACATTTTTTTTTTGTAAATCCATAATTTCAAACCAATTTTTTCAATTTTTGTGCAAAATTTGGGTAATACTATTCTACAAACGAGATAATATTTTCGTGCGACTATATTTAAAAATGACGAAGTTTTTAAATACTTTATTCAAAATTTGAGTATTTTTTGAAAAATCGTAAAAAAAATTTTTTTTTTGGTCTTCTATTTTTTAAATGATTGATTCTAAAAGAAAAAAGCATGTACTTTCTTAGTGCAGAATATCGATTTATTAACACGAAAAAAAAATCATACGGAACGATTTAGAAATCATTTTCATGAAAACGCATCGATTTTGACTCATTTTAGAAAAAATTGTAAAAAATAGAAATATCATTATTTTTTTTAACAAATTGTACCATATCGTAGCGAAATAAATGATCTTTCCCATAAAGCTATTATTTTTTGTCTCAGTTTCATAGAAAGAAAAAGTTGGTTTTTTAAGAAAGGTCGAAGAGAGAGAGAAAATCGGGGATCTTCTTTAAACTCTATCCGATAAGCTGCCGGGCAGAATAAAAAACTAACAGGTGTAAAAGGTTTTTAATTAATATCTTTTTAACTAATTGTGATATCAGGATATAAATCATCAAAACATGCATTGTCATCTAAACTAAACATGTATACAAAATTTCAACTCAATCGGTTGAAGACAACAGCTTCAAAATTGAGTTGCAAGATTCCACCCGAAAAATTACTTTAATTAATATCTGCACTATTAAAACTGGAAGGTAAACAAACGTATGCAACTATACGACTAGGTGTATCTTCTCACGAAACGCACGATGCAGAAACTCGCCAAAGGTACCAAAAGATCGGAATTGATCCAAGGAATCCGCTTTGACCACTTATATTTCAATAGTGCAATTAGTCAAAAAGATATTAATTAAAAAACTTAAAACGCATAATTATTGCCATTTTTTCCCGCCAGGTGCCAAAGTTCAAATTTCCCGAACTTTTTTTTTATCCCAGACGTTTAAGACACGATCTAATTTTTTATGAGACTCAAACAAAAAAAAATTACAGAATCGGAAAGATTATTTACTTCGCCACGATACGGTATAATTTATTTTACAAAATAATGATATTTTCTTTTTTTTTACGATTTTTGCTAAAATGAGTCAAAATCGATACGTTTTTATGAAAATAATTTCTAAATCACTCCGATTGAATTTTCTTTCAATTTAATGAAATGATATTCTACACTAAGAAAATTAATGCTCTTCTCTTTAAGAATCAATCATTTAAAAAATAGAATGACAATATTTTTTTTTTACGATTTTTAAAAAATTCTCAAAATTTTATTTAAATACTTAATAATTTCTTTATTTATAAAAATAATCTCATGACATTTTTTTTCTGTGTGTAGAACGATATTGTCCGTAATATGCACAGAGTTTGGAAATATTGCTTAAAAATAACAGTTTAAAAAAATTATGTTTTTCCTTTTTTTCATCACCTTTTTGCGAGAAATATTAAAGCATTATTTTTGTTACATTTTTTATTTAAAAATTACCGTTGTTTGCAATCGATATATGAAGTTCGAAGGCATTAAATTAAAAATGAAGCTTCCCCCAAATTTAAATTTTAACAAATAACGCTATGCAAAATTGAATATCTGTTCCTTTTATTTTACAGGTCTTTTATTTCTTTTTTCCGAAGATTTCGGGGTTTGAACGCTTAGAACGCTGCATTATTAACTTTTGTCTCCTGGTTATAAACAACACCATCGCTTAGTTTTTATGGTTGTTTTAAAAAAATACTCAAAATTTTATTCGCGCATTTAATAACTTCGCCAGCAACTTTGTAATTGGAAAGAAGATTTATTTCGTCATGATATAGTATGTTTTTCTTTCATTTTTTTTCAAAACAACGATGCTTTCCATATGATTTTTTCTAAAATGAATCACTATCGATACATTTATATGAAATTGATTTTTAAAAACTCATACTTTGCTTTTAACAGTTAGTGATTTAAAAAATAAAATGTCGAAAACTTTTTTTACGAATTTTTTTTGTGCAATAATTTATTGTGCCACTAGAATGCTGCACCTGTCAAGCTGTTTAAGAATCGTTGAGTGTTCACTTTCTCGAGAGCTCTGATAGCAACAGGGGAAGGGGAATTTCCATGATAATATGTTATGCATTTAAAAATGTTCGTACAATGCCGGGGGGAGTAAACCTGTCTGACAAAGAAAAGAAGCGGAAAAATTTCGAAACAGGAAATTTTAAGTTAAACACTATGCAGAAGTCCGAGCAATATCGGCCTAACTGGAGGAGGGGGTGGAATTCATTTTGAAAAGATTATTAGAAGTGCTGATTTTGTGAAGAAAAGGGAAAATTTATAAAAGTAGAGAAAGCCCGTGCAAAGTCGGGCCATGCTGCTAGTCTTTTTAAATAATTGCGATATCGGAATGTAAATGATCAAAACATGCATTGTCGACCAAACTAAACGCGTATTCAAAATTTCAGCTCAGTTGGTTGAAGACATTGAATTTACATTGAAGCTTGAAAAATATAACATACTTTGTACGTGTACAGAGTAGAATTATTATAAAATATCTCGTAGTACAAATCAAATATTTTACACGAAACGAAATAATTCTAATTAGAGGCGCAAGGTATCAATCCCTGCTAAGCGAGCGCTCTACCATCTGAGCTACGCTTCTGGTCGACACCCGTGTTATATAGTAAACATGCTCACACATTAACACCTGAACAAGATCGTTACAGTAACTAGGTCAATTATAAGTATTACGGGAGAAACTAGAATCGAGTAAATAGATATCTTAGAATGTTTCAAAGTAAATAGTTTTACAGATCTGTCTTTCTCTTAGTGTTCCCTTTAGAACAGTAAAAATATAACAATCTTTGTACGTATGCAGAGTGGAAGTATTGTAAAATATATCTCGTTGTACCAAATTAAACGAATTTCAAAAATATTTTATACGAAAAAGTAACAACTGCAGGCGCGGGGTATCGATCCCCGAACCTTTCGCATGCTAAGCAAGTGCTCTACCATCTGAACTACGCTTTTGGTCGACACCTGTATTAATGTAAACATGCTCGCCTTAACACCTAAACAAGATCGTTACAGTAACTAGGTCGATATCGGAATATAAATCGTCAAAACATGCATTGTCATCCAAACTAAACGTGTATACAAAATTTCAGCTCAATCGGTTGAAGACATCAGCTTCAAAATTGAGCAGCAAGATTCCACCCGAACATTTTACATTGAAAGTGAAAAAAAGCTGTAAACAAATAGGAAAGAACGCAGAAATTTAAATTTGTTCAAGAGAAATAATATTCGAATGAAAATTAAAATGATTTAAAGTAAATTCAAAAACTGCGTGCTCCCGGGAATCGAACCCTGGGTAATTCTTTGAAGTCAGCTTCTCTAACCTCTAGGCCGCGAGGGCTTGTGGAAAGAGGTAAAGAAAGCTTCTAACACGGGTAAGAGTTTTTTTAATTAATATCTTTTTAACCAATTGCGATCTTGGAATATATATGTACAAAACATGCATTGTCATCCAAACTAAACGTGTATACAAAATTTCAGTTCACTCGTTTGAAGACATCAGCTTCAAAATTGAGTTGCAAGATTCCCCCCAAACAAATTACTTTAATTAATATATTTTTAACTAATTGTGATATCGGAATATAAAAGTTCAAACCATTCATTGTCATCCAAACTAAACGTGTATACAAAATTTCAGCTCAATGGGTTGAAGATATCAGCTTCAAAATTGAGTTGCAATATTCCACCCGAACATTTTACATTGCAAGTTAAATAAAAGCTTGTGTGTAAAAAAACAGACTATCTGAGCAAAATTTCCAATACATGTAAAGGGTGTTTTTTTAGAGGTATAGAACTTTAAATTGCAATAAAACAACGATGTATTGTTCGATTGACATGAATTTTTTTTATTCGAAAGATAATCTTGTGGCATTACATTTTAAATATGATTTCTGGCATATGACTGCCACGGCTGGCTCGAACGTAGTCCAATCTGGACGTCCAATTTTCGATGACTTTTTCCAACATTTGTGGCCGTATATCGGCAATAACACGGCGAATGTTGTCTTCCAAATGGTCAAGCATTTGTGGCTTATCCGCATAGACCAATGACTTTACATAGCCCCACAGAAAATAGTCCAGCGGTGTTAAATCATAAGATCTTGGAGGCATAATTTCACAAACGTGAAATTAGGTGGTCACCAAACGTGTCTTTCAATAAAGCGATTGTGGCACGAGCTGTGTGACATGTTGCGCCGTCTTTTTGAAACCACAGCTCCTGGACATCATGGTTGTTCAATTCAGGAATGAAAAAGTTAGTAATCATGGCTCTATACCGATCACCATTGACTGTAACGTTGTGGCCTTCATCGTTTTTGAAGAAAGATTCCACCAGCTTATAAAGCACACCAAACAGTCAGTTTTTCTGTGTGTAACGGTGTTTCGACATGCACTTGTGGATTAGCTTCACTCCAAATGCGGCAGTTTTGTTTGTTGACGTAGCCATTCAACCAGAAGTGCGCTTCATCGCTAAACAAAATTCGCTTATGAAAATCGGGAACAACGGCAATCTCGTTTTGGGCCCATTCGACGAATCTACGCCTTGCTTGATGATCGTTTTGATGAATTGCCAAACCAAACTGAGAATAAATCACTTGACAGCTGTTAAATAGGTCGCCATCTTGGAAAGTAATGCCAACTTAAACTTCTATACCTGAAAAAAAACACTCTTTACTTTCCTCAATATTGCAATAAAGTAGGCTTGAAATGTTGGTATTATTAAATTATGCTGATTTCTCTTAATTCTTGGCTATTTCATCAACTCTGCTACCAACAATATTTCGACTTAAATTTACATATTTAATTTGCTTTGTTTGTGCTGGACATAATAGTTCAGCTGTTTTAAATATAAACGTTAACTTATAAATTCCCTTTCACTAAATGAATTTGATCTGTTTACGAGATTAAATGTAATAATATATACCTTTTACAGCAGCTGTATAGTCTTCATCAAATTTAATAAGTGTGCTTTGTTGTTTTTGAAGAATTGGTCTCACACACACAAACACAATTCGGACAATTTGTTGTTTTGCTAAGTATTGGCCATAGTCTGCTTCATGATTTGTGTCTTAGTGCCTTTTAAGAATATATTCCTTAGCAACTGATATAGTTTTTAGATATCTGGATTATTTGGATCTTATTTTGAACACAAAAAATGTTACAGTTGCCATTTTCTTGAAAATTACGGTGTTTCTTTTGAAATGATCTTTCTTTACTCATTGGTGAAATTTGATTGTACTTTCATTCGCAAATGATTAAGTATACTCTGCCCTTTGTCTTATCTGTCCTGAATATATTTTTTAAACTTTAAAAACATCTCTTATTGCTTTTGTTGATTGGACACCACAAACAGAAAAGGAGGAAGAGAAATATGTAAAAGTTGCACAGGCGAAGAATCGTATACCATCTATAGTAAAAACTATGCATAATGCATTTCAGAATTTAATAAAAAAATAATTAATTATAGTAAAATCGCACACACAAATATGATAACGCTTAGCAAAATATACGTATAAAATTTTAATCTTAAGGCCATTTCTATTATTAAAAAGGATTTTTTTAAAACAAGAACTGGTAACAGGCAAATATATTGTAGATTTATGTATGTAAGGTTCACCCCTCAAATAAATTTCAAAATGAAAAAACTTTTAAAAATCTGATATTTAAAAAATTTTCAAAGATGTCGGTGCCTCCCCCCCACAACTTTCGTGCTAACGGGCCGCGTGTTTGACACCCCTGAGTTTTGTCATTGAGTGTGTTCTGTTCAGAGCCTAAATATATGAAACCATTGACAGCTGCAAATCTGTATTCTCCTTTTACAAAATTAGATTCATTAAAACTGGTAATTGACATGAATTTGGTTTTAAATGCAGTGGTTGCTAGCATTAAAATCAACGTCTCTAATATTCAGTTTTTGAGAGAAAAAAGAACTTAAATCGAACACTAACTTAAATTAATTATCACCAACATGAAGTTATCAGTATCAACAATATTTTACAAGGAAAGAATTTTATGACAAGAGGCACTTCTCTCTCCATCTCTCTCTCCCCGTTCATACAGACAACCGGTATTATACCTCTGCTCGGCTTGAGTAAGCAAAGGAAATGAAAATTGTGGAGGGCGAGACAATAGCCGGGGTATACTAGGTACCAACACAAATCTTTATAAGTGCACCATCAGTTGCAAGACAAACCAACTTTTCCAAACGTGACTTATACTTCTTAAGAACTTCCATAACTGCACCAAAAATATCAGCTCCAATGGTTGTACAGAGTGTTTTTTTTCCAGGTATAGAAGTTAAAGTAGGCATTACTTTCCAAGATGGCCACCGATATAACAGCTGTCAAGTGATTTATTCTCAGTTTGGTTTGGTAATTCATCATGAATAGACTCACGCCTGAACAACGCTTTCAAATTGTGCAATTTTATTTCGAAAATAATGGTCGATTTTCATAAGCGAATTTTGTTTAGCGATGAAGCGCACTTCTGGTTGAATGGCTACGTCAACAAACAAAACTGCCGCATTTGGAGTGAAGCTAATCCACAAGTGTATGTCGAAACACCGTTACATCCAGAAAAACTGACTGTTTGGTGCGCTTTATGGGCTGGTGGAATCCTTCTTCAAAAACGATGAAGGCCACAACGTTACAGTCAATGGTGATCGGTATAGAGCCATGATTACTAACTTTTTCATTCCTGAATTGAACAATCATGATGTCCAGGAGCTGTGGTTCCAACAAGACGGCGCAACATGTCACACAGTTCGTGCCACAATCGCTTTACTGAAAGACACGTTTGGTGACCGCCTTATTTCACGTTTTGGACCTGTGAATTGGCCTCCAAGATCTTAAGATTTGACACCGCTTGACTATTTTTTGTGGGGCTATGTAAAGTCATTGGTCTATGCGGATAAGCCACAAACGCTTGACTATTTGGAAGACAACATTCGCCGTGTTATTACCGATATACGGCAACAAATGTTGGAAAAAGTAATCGAAAATTGGACATCCAGATTGGACTACATCCGAGCCAGCCGTGGCAGTCATATGCCAGAAATCATATTTAAAATGTAATGCCACAAGATTACCTTTCAAATAAAAAAAAATCATGTCAATCGAATAATACATCGTTATTTTATTGCAATTTAAAGTTCTATACCTCTAAAAAAACACCCTTTATTAAGCATATGAATGATTTCCTCATATTTTTAAATTAACATCGCATCTACGAATAAGAACGAACGGCTAAGTGATATTTCAAATTTCTAGACTTTCATCAATTGCAATAGCTAGTGAGTGTTAATTAATGTCACACTCTGAAGCAACACCAGTGACCGCAGTAGCCTAGTGGTCAAGGTAATGGACTCGTGGATGGTGTGTCATGAGTTCGAGCCCATACCACTGAAGACCCGTCGTGTAGGGGCGCGCTGCAAGTTAAATCTGCCTAGAGCTCAAGCGTTGTCCCGTTGGTGTGGTGTGGTAGTTAGGAGAGGAGGTGCCAGCTCAGGTTTCGTCTTCGTCACTTGACCATGGTTGAAAATTACGAGGTCCGTCACCGAAAGCCCTCTTGTAGCTGAACAGTGCAACGTTAATAAGAGTGCGTCGTTATGAGTTATACTCATAACTTTGACCTACGGTCAAGGGATGAAGACGACATCTGAGCTGCTCCTCTCTCCAAACTACCACCCCACCCCAACAGAAGAAATTTGAGCCTAGACAGAGTTAACGTGTATCAGCTCCTCTACACTATTAGTCTTCAGTGGCATGAGGACTCAAAGCCGTGACTCAACAATGTAGGCCACGAGTGTTGTTGTGGCGCGCCCCCTTGGTTAGCAGTGCTAGACCATGTCCATGACTTTGAACACCCTCGAAAAATCCAACACCAGCAAGGGATAGTCAGCTGAATCCTGCTTGGTGAGCCCAGACATTCGAGGATGTGAGCAGGTGAGGCCGGCTCAGAAGAACAGTTTGTACACATTTCAAAGCTCTTAGATCCTTTCGGAAAATTTCATTGTTTTAAGGTGACCACTTCGAAAGCAGACTATAATCCATGAAAAAAGACCACAAGTTCATGACCTTAACCACTAGGCTACCACGGCCCTCAATTGCAATATTGGCTCAATTGGCTTGAGATTTTGATATTGTTGAATTATGCAGATTTCTCAAATTCTCAGCTATTTTTTCAACTTTACTAGCCACAGTATTTCGGCTTGCACTTTAATTTTTTTATTTGAAATGAACATAATACTTCTTCCGCTTTAATTGAGCCTTCACTAATTCATTCCCCTTCAGTAAATTGTCTCGATCTGCATGTGATTAAATGTGACAATATATAACACTAAATTTAACAGCAACTGTTTTGTCTGCTCTTTGTTATTTTTGAAGAGTTAATTTCTATTTTGACAATTTGTCTTCAGGAAATTTTGAAACATATCTGGACATAGTTTTATGATTTGTGTTTTAAAACTATAAACATTTATTGAAAAATTATTTGGACACAAAAATATTGCAGTAATATGAATAAAAACCAAAGTTCATATTCATTCACAAACGATTGAGTAAACATTACACTATATCTTAAGGGGTATCGGAACGCCCTATACTGATAATGTTAAAAAGCCCTTTTTCAATATTCCTTTTCTAAGAATCTGTTGTAAATACAACCCCCAAAAGTTTTTTACAAGTTAAGCATAGATTTAGTATCATACTGAAATGAGCTTTTTTTAAAAAATTTTATTAGTTTTTTTTTTAAAAAATTTTATTTGATTTATTTCGAGAAAAGAAAATTTTTTGGCAAAAAAAATGTATAAAAAAATACATACAAAATTTTGCTAAAAGCTCATTCCAGTAAATACTAGAACATACAAAGAATGTATCATATAAATTATGTTTACATAAGATATATACTTTCTGAGAAAAGGTACATCGAACCTTCAAAAATGACATTTTGAGAAAAACACATTTTTTTATAAAAAAAACTCACCTTATCAAAACATTCCAGCTCCATATTCCAAGTTTTCAGCATTTTTTGAAAATTCACCCTCTTGTATAATTCTTTTAAGTCTTTTTACCTTTCTGACCTCCTTAGTTTTTTGCAAATTGGCATATCTTGCCCTTGTAATCCTCTCTTTGTCGAGGCGTTCCATGCAGCATGTCGCATAATATCCAGGCTCTATGTTTAGTTTTTTCAAAATATCCAACTTAGTTGTATTCCCTTTATTAAAGGATGCAATAGCATCATACGTACCAAAGAAAAGTGTTTCTAAGTGCACGAATGTCTTTTTAGGGACACGAGACCAAATAACATTATTAATGCTTTCATTTGGATTCTGCGTGTTTCCATGTAAGCATTTTTTCAATAGCTCTGGATCAGAAAGATCCCTAAAAATAGGCCTAATGGCTTCCACAACAGCAACTGGAAGTTTATGTTTGTGGTGGTAAACTTTATTTTCCAATTGTGCCTTCTTATAACGGGACCACGTGTCAGGACCTGATGGACAAAATCCATGTTGTGGATTTTCATCCGTTGATATTTTGTGAAGAAATATTGCCCATATACCTTGTCGCATATCCTTCACACTTGATAAATTTCTTCGAATGGCAAGACCATAATATGTTTGTAATTGGTCTCAATAGATGCTTCCGTTAATCTATTTTTTCCACATAATGCCTTGCAATCTGACAATTTTTGGCCTCTCATCTTTGCTTTGAAACGTCGGAGGCGAGATCCCATCCGTTTCATAAAATGGCCTATACACTCAAGTTTTGTGATCGTACAATTATCACCGTATACTTCATTCTTCACAATGTTATCGAAAGCTTTGGAGTCACCATCTCCTAAATATTTCGTGTAACGCACATCATAGCGTTGAACAGAGCGCTGAAATATCGATAGAGCTCCATCGACTTCCATTCGTCCACTATACCCGTTGAAGTTCTTGCAGACCGGTCCATGTTTCTTTTTATCTTTGCAAATACAATGTTTAGATAATATCTCAGTGTCAATTACCTTTCCTGTGTCCACACTCGTAACTGTCACAACACCATTCATGGAGGAATATCCTCTCTTTTGCCATGTTCCATCAACCGCCACAGGAATGTCTCTAATATTTTGGTTTTCTTCTACAGCTTCTTTTACGGCATCTTTCATCGTTGCATCACACACATCCTTAGTTGCACCTAACAGCATTTTATTGTACTTTGAGAACTTTGTCGGTGAGGGTGGTAAGTTCATGATTCCGCAAAACATTCGTGCAGCTTCTGCACTTTTCCCTATGCATCTCATTGCATAAACAAGCCTGGTGTTTACTTCGTAGGTGCTGGGTTTCCCAATTTCAGCTTTGCACTTCTTGGAGGAACAAAAGTTGTAGCTAAAACTGCAAATATCACAGATTATATCAAGTTCAACAGCTCCACCAGAACAATTTTCTTCACAGGAAAGGTTAAGCCCTGTTGCTCCACACTGTAAACATTTGACAGCTTCAGAAAACACACCAGCCAAAGCATTCAAATCCACAATAGCATTTTTAAATCCACTATTAAACTCACTTTTGTATGAGTTATTTAAATTGCTAAGTTTTTTTTCGGAAGCAGAAATATTACTGTTAGAAGCAGAAGACTGCTGTGGTACAGAATCACTTCTCACTGTTGATTCGGAATTACTTATTCTGCCTTGATTAAAATTACCTCGCCTTTTTTTAAAAACTTTGCCGCTAGATCTAGGCATTTTAAATATAACAAATTAATACTAAAATCAAAATAATAGCGTTGTAAAGAGCTAAGCAGGTCTAATTACTATAAACACAACTTGAGCAAAACAAACAGCATTTGAACGAACGATTTTTTTCAAAAATACAAATGTAAACAACGTATAATTAGTTGTATCGCTGAAGCCGTTTTTAGGGTGAAAAATAACTGAGGCTTGGCAGCTAGCATCATGAAAGAAATTTTAAAAATGACGTCAAACTTCTAGCTGGCCAAAGAGGAAGTGCAATGTTTACCTTTTTTCTGTCCATTTAAATCGGTGACGTGCGTTTAGATGATTTTTTAAAAACAAAATTTTAGCACTTCTAATTGTGCTATAGATTAAAATGAGGTATTTTTGGAAAGGTAATGAGCTAAAGAATTTTAAAATGCAATAATCTGAAATTGACAAAAAAATTTTTTTTTTGTTTCCAACAGCCCTTAATCATCTTATGTTTTTTTAACTTAAAAAAAAACCCATCTATGGTGATCTCTGATGTCACTCTGCTGTCCTCCAAGTAGAAATAGAGGAAGAGAAATAAATGTTACGCAAACAGAATGAATCTTGGTTCCACTTTAGTGAATAATATGCATAAATGCATTTAAAAATTAATTTAATATGGTAAAATTAAGTGAATTTTAATACAAATAAAGATAATCTATGAAATTTATTTCTATTATCAAGTAAGATTTCTTTTAAAACAAGGTAACTAAATTTTTAAAAAAGGTTAGCATCAAATAAATTTCAAAATTAAAAATGCTAAATATTTAAAAGCTTTTAAAAAGTCTTGATGGGCCTCAAATTATGTATTGGTGGACCGCGTGTTTGACATGCCTGATCTAAAGAAAGAATCAATGGAGTAGCTAGTCCTGAGGGGGCTCTATATAAAAATTCCTCGATTCCTTTCGGGAGGCACCAAACATTTTACAGTTTTCTTGCTCCTGTTTGGGCCCCTAAAGCTTGGAAACCTCCTATGATTAATACAATGGTTGCTACGCCCCTTGGAAGAATCCTGAAAATTAAAGGTACTAAGAGAATTTTCAAA
This sequence comes from Trichonephila clavipes, assembly GCA_019973935.1. Lineage (NCBI taxonomy): Eukaryota > Metazoa > Arthropoda > Arachnida > Araneae > Nephilidae > Trichonephila > Trichonephila clavipes. The sequence goes on along the minus strand of BMAU01002699.1, from coordinate 33,731 downwards.
ACCCCTCATCTCGATATATTTTATGTGAAATAACCTTTTATGTACATATAATAGACTATTAGAGAAAATAAGAATTTATTTGCCAGTACTAGAAGAATGCAAATACGAAATAGAAAAACTTTATAAAATATCACCAGTATTATATTTAACAATTATTCACTGAGTAACATGGCTTAAGAAAATATTCTAAGCTATGCATTCACCCATTTACGATTTAATATATAGATACTGTTTTTTGGATTCGGAATCACCGTAATATTTTTTTAGAATGATCAAGTTTTTAAAAACGAACGAGACGTAACTGAACTTCCTGTAAATGTTGACTGGGTGGCCTCAAGTTCTCCACTTATCAAAATAGACTAATAAAAAACATTGTCGAAAACTTTTATTGCAGCAAATATTTTGAAACTGTATATCAGGCTTATCAAACACGCTGCCTGCCAATACATAGAATGCGGCCCACCGAGACTTTTTTAAAAAAAATTAAAATACCAAGCGTTTAAAGTTCTTTCACTTTGAAATTTATTTGAGGTGAACTTTTTAAAGAGAATTTACAATATATTTGCCAGTTACCTATTCTTTCTTAAAGAAGAACAAATACAGCCTTTAGATTAAATATTAATTTATATGTTTTATTAAAATTTTCCCCTTAATTTTCATTCAATTCTTAAATGCTTCCATGCATATTATTCACTATAGTTGGCACCACTATTCATATCATGTGTATGACCAGGGGCAGCTCTAGGGCCAGACCCCTGCCCAGGGCGGCAAATTTTAAGGGCGGCATTTGGATCGAATTAAAGACAATTTTTTTTTTCTTACAAAATTTTTTACATATTTTCTGAAATATTATTGGGTAGGATTGTGGTATTTCATTTAACGTATCTTATTTCCTTATTTTGTGTACAATGTATGTTAAATGCCAGTTTTCTTTTCTCTTGAAACTTGAAGGGTTCAAGAAGGGAGTGTATGTTAAATAATAAAATTTGATATGATTATACATATTTCACAAGAAGCTTTCTCTCTATCCCGGAGAGGGGTCACTACGGACATTTCTTTCACCTACACGATGTCCGGTGTCAGCTATCCAAAAGGGGACAGGGATAATTGAAGTTCTTCATAGCTAGAGAGTGACATGGGAAGCTCTATTTTATTCTCGAGTGTAGTTACTATGAGGTAAAATAAATGCTTGGGGTCCCCACCATCAGTAGACTCTTTTTTGAAGAAATTGACCCACTGAAATGGACGATTCCTTATCTAATATTTAACTCGTTTTAAATAATAACAAGTAATTATCTTCTTAATTTCGAATGATTTTATATTTTTTAAGACTTAAAATAATATATATGATTGTTATGCTGCCTTTTTGTTTGCAAGAATTATTCCAGTTTTATAGGTGTGTATGCATTTGAATAACTAATCTTTTTTAATTTTTATTTTTTGCTTTAGAGAGAGGGGCGGCATTTTCCATTTTTTTTCTCCAGGACAGCAGAACTGCTAGAGCCGGCCCTGGAACAACTTTTATATTTCTTCTTTTCTTTCTCTTTTTTGATTGCCCAATAAGTAAAAGTTAAACAGCGTAACGTTAAAGGCAGTCATAGGTGCTTTAAAAAATTGTAGATGATTAAGGCAAAGTGCATTGTCAGCTCAATCGTGTGTGAAGAAAATTTGGTTTTTATTAATATTAAACTAAAAAGTTATTCAATAAAAATATATATCAAGCTTCAAGAAGAATGATCAAAAAGGATCACACACACACAATTGTAGAAGAACATCGTAATTTCTAAGAAAAATGGCAATTGGAATATTTTTGTCTCAAAATATCAAGAATTCAATATTATGCTTGGTAAGTAAAAACTCTAGTTCAGTTGCTGAGAAATATAATTTTAACACGCACTAAGATACAAACCGTTCAACAAACTGTAACGAATACGTTGCAAAACTTCATGAAGAAAATTTGGCGGAATTGAAATCAATTCTTCAAAAACAACAAAGGGCATTCACTAAATTTGTTGAAACACAGTACAACTGCTATAAAAATTTAGTTATATACTATCACCTTTAACACAAGCACAGGTCGAAATCATTTATTGAAAGGGAATTTATAAATAAATGCTTAATTAAAGCGGTGGAAGTATTATGTTCAGCACAGACAAAAGAAATTAAGTGTAAGTTTAACATCAGAACTTCCGTCGGTGTCGATTGGACACTGGAGCCTTTTTGAATTTTTCTCTTTTCCGCATTTTTTTAAGGAATTTGAAAAATTTTCGTAACTTTTAATCATTTTCCATACTGATTACGTAGAAAACGTTTTGTGGTTCTAGGTTATAAATAATTAGGAGAGAGATTTTACTCCTAAATATACCTAGAACGTCCGCTGGTGCCGTTTCGACACCAAGGCACTTTATCATTTTAAATAGCTGCGATCAACGTTACCATTAGTAAAAAAAACACAGCTATGAGCTCATTAGAATTATTTATTGAATTTAATGATCTCATAGGCTGTGATAGTACGTGCTTTAAAAAAATCCTTTGAGGAAAAGAAGAAACCAAGCAGAACATGAAAACAGAGTAAGTATTCAAATGTAAAAAAAATTAATTAAAAATATATGAATATGCGGGTGAATATAAATATTATATAAATAAGTATTTAAATGTAAAAAAAAATAAAATGTGAATATAAATATTAAATAAATAAGTATTTATATGTAAAAAATAAAATGTGAATATAAATATTAATATAAATATTATATAAATAAGTATTTATATGTTAAAAAAATAAAATATAAATATAAATATAAATATTTTTATATGTTAGTTAGTACACACACACACACACACACATATATATATATATATTTTAGGTATGTATACATAAATAATTAAATAAATTTAAATTGCCTTACCATGGAAAAAAATGGTGTTTATCCTAAAAGTTAAAGCACAATGAAAGTCAAAATTATTTGGACAAACAATGTGCTAAGCCATTGGGACATTTAATCCCATCTTTTATTTTTTTACATTAATTTTACATGAAACTTAGTTTGTTTCTTTTGGCGGTGCTTTAGGTTTTTTCGGTGACGTGTCGTCAACCTTCTTCGGCGGTGCTTTGTTTTCCTTTGCCGATGATGCAGCGTTATTTTTCGGTGCGGCTCTCTTCTTCATATAAATAAAAATTTTAATTTAATCTAAAATGTTTACCAATTTTTATTCAAAATTTAGTCAGTATATATCTGTACAAACCTTTAAATGACATTTACAAACTCCATTATGTTCACGCCACTACTTGCATTTTAAATCTCAATGATATGGTTTCTAACATCAGGTTGAACAGGTAGTGTCAATAAGAACTCCTTCTATAAATATTGTATATTTTGAAATTTTAATTTGATGTTTTTATAAAGTTCTTTCATTGACACAACCCGTAACCCTTTCTTTAAGGTATCCGACTACGTTCGGAACCGTGATTTTGCAAAAGCGTATAAATGGATAATTTTCGTGACATTTAGTGTCACTTAGATTAGAATACATGCATAAAACTGTTTTAAGGACATTTTAACAAAAAAATTATTCACATACTATATTTCGGCAGAAAATTAACTTAGAATAACCTTTTTTCAAAATGTTCTCCTTTTGAGAAAAATGCTTCTATTATAATAATATTCTGTACAGAGGCTCAATTAGAATTTTTGAAATATATAACTTAGATGTGGGTTTATCCATGTTTTACAACAGAGAGGAGAAATTTTAAGATAAAAACGCCGATAATTATTTCAATTGGTTGTAACTCTGAAAATAATGGGAATTTTTCAAAAATCGTAGTTGATCCGCTGTACAGAGGTCTGAGCTATATACAGGCAAAATATTATTATAATAGAAGCATTTTTCACAAAAGGAGAACATTTTGTAAAAATGTTATTCTAAGTTAATTTTTTGCCAAAATATTGTATTTAAATAAATTTTTTTGACAAAATATCCTTAAGACAATTTTATACATGTATTCTAATCTAAGTGACACTAAATATCACGAAAATTATCCATTTATGCGCTTTTTTAAAATCATGATTCCGAACGTAGTCGGATACCTTAACTGTGTCAGGCGTAACATAATCAACTTAACTCAGTGGCACGACATCCAATGAGGGACAAGACCTACTGGGCTCAACTCAGTATACGCGACCTTGGCCCTAAGGTGCATAGCAGATGTTCCGGTCAGAGGGTCAGTTTGACGACGTTTTGTTTGGGAACTTAACGCCCCAGCGTTAAGTTCCCAAGCATGCTTAGTACTCATTTTATCGACCCATTGAAGGGATGAACGGCTGAGCCAACCTTGCTCTGCCCGGGTAATAACATAATTATTGCATGTAATTAATCCCGGGGGAAAATGAATGTTATAACTGGTTTTTCATTTTTTTTTCAATTTGTACATGCAATGTAACCATCTAAATGAGTACACATATTGTCTAAATTTGAAAAGCCGTTTCCCTCTGACATTTTGTCTTTCGTTTCACTGGGACCTTTTGGGACCTTTCACGCCATCCATGATAATGTATCTTTTTCCATTAACATCCCCCAAATTATTTAAACGTGACTTTTCAAAATTAATGTCAATAGCAGTACCTTTTAATAAGTCTCGAATTTCATTGGCAAAAGTACTTTTTTCTGAGACATACGGTCTTTTTATTCCGATCCACCTTTTTCTTGTGTGTGTGTGTTCTCCATACAAAAATGAATGAAGTATATATTCAAAAACGGTTTTTGAACCAAAATTTAGGAACAATATGGAAACAATAAAATTCTGCTTCATCAAACATACAAGTATTTATATCGCTTTCATATAAAAGCTTTTGACCGAGATCACTAAAAATATTTTCTAAAAATTTTTAATTTGTTACATTTTTTTAAAATCCTGAACATTTTCGTGTTTATCCAATTAAATGCATTATTTGCAGTCTTTTTTGGGGGGGGACATCCGGCATATGTATAAAATAAAAAAACATTTTCTTGATGAACATTATGTTTACCTTCATGTTGTAACGTCGTGGCACTAGGAGGCTTGACACATAGCACACGATAGACTAGAAAGAGGGCGCTGCTGTGAACTGTTTTGGCCTTTGAGCGGGAAGGAGAGAAAAAGAATGTGGTCTCGAACGTAAAATGGAGGACGCTGCCTGTAGTTCCCGATGCGATTTGAAATTGTAAATGAAATTGTAAATATAGTGAGGTGTTTTGAAGGAAATAATAAAAATGGTAAATCCAAATTAATAAGAGATGATTAATTCAACTACAAGACGATTTTGCAGACTGGTGGCAGCGATGGCACGGAACTAAGAACAGTGCCGTTAACAAAAGAAATAGTTGGGGTAAGTACCTTTCTCTTTCTGAAAGTACCTTCGTGCGTATGCTATATTTGTTCTCTGTTTTTGTATTAAAATATGGGTATAAATTAAATACAGCAATCATTCTTAATTCACTTTTTGTATTAAATGCTGGATTTTGATTATTTTAAAGCTATATACTTATCCCTGCTATTCTCGTTAATTTATTATTTGTTTTTAAATAAAAACAAAAATTTATCCTATAAAAAGGAAGAAAATTTATTTTTTCTGTAGTTGAATTGAGTATATAAAATTGCTCATTTTTTAGTTTTAGTTAGTGTATTCTGTGTGATTTAAAACTGTGTTTTCTATGTATATATGAGATATAAATTAAAAGATTTTCTCAACGGTGTTTAAAAAAAATCTGTATTGTAAATACAATATTAAGAATTTGTGAAGACTTAATGATAAATAACTTATGAAAATTGTGATTATAGCACGATTTGAAGGTGCAGTAAAATATATATGTATGTATATATATATATCTATATATATAAAGGAGAAAAGCGACTCACTCACTCACTGACTGACTAATCACGATATCTCCGGAACTATTAAACCTACAAACTTGAAATTTGGTAGGTAGGTTCCCTTCATGGTGTAGACATCAGCTAAGAACGGATTTTGCAAAGTTCGAACCCCAAGGGGCGTTACGAGGGTTTAAGGGGCGTTATAGATAATTATTTCCTTTATTTAACTATTAGATGTAAAGTCGTAAAACTTGGCACACAGATTTCTTTCATAAATTAGAGATTCCCTACACAATGATTTTACAAATATCGCCCTCCAAGGGGCGTTGAGGGCGCTTAAGGGGCGTTTTACATAATTATATCCATTTTTAAAATATTAGATGTACAGTCTTGAAATTTGGTAAGAGGATTCCTTTCATAGAGTACAGATCCCCTACAGAATGGGTTTTGTGAAAATCGACTCCCAAGTGGCGTTGTAGAGGATTAAGTGGCGTTATATAGGCAATTAACTCCTTTTTTAAACTATTAGACGTAAAATCTCGAAATTTAGTAAGCTGATTCCATTCATTAAGTAGAGATCCTCTATAAGATGGGATTTGAGAAAATCGTTTCCTAAGTGGCATTGCAGGGACTTAAGGGGCGTTATAGATAATTATTTCCATTTTTAAACTATTAGACGTACAGTCTTAAAATTTGGTAAGCGAATTCCTTTCATGGTGTAGAGATCCGCTACAAAATAGTTTTGGGGGAAATTGATCCCCAAGGGTCACTGAGGGTGATTAAGAGGCGTAATAGATAAATATTTCCGCGTTTCAACTAATAGAACCACCTGCTTTAAAATTAGAAGGTATGTTCCGTTCATGGAATAAAGTTCCTTTTACAAAGATTTTTGCAAAAACGGACCCCCAAAGGAGTGGGGTTGCGAGGGATTAAGGCGTGTTATAGAAAAATTCCTGTTTTTGAATTTAACTCATTTACTTGAATTTTGTTGAGCAGTTTTCTTTAGTTGAATAGAGTTCCACTAAGAATGGATTTTACGGAAATCAACTCCAGGGGGAAGCGGGTGAGTTATTGGGGCGTATTAATAGACAAAATTCCCGTTTTTGAACTGCTAAGACTATAATAATAAAATTTGGTTTGCATGTCTCTTTGGTTGAATTGGAATCCGCTAAGAATGCTGTCAAAGAGGTATTGATGATAAAAATTCCGTTTTTGCTCTGTTAGATTTAGACTTGAAATTCAGCACGCATGTTTATTTTATGGAGTAGAGATCCACTGAAAGTTGCTTTGGTGGAAATCCACTTGATTGTTAGGTTAAGTGAGCGAAAAAAATCTTTCTACTTCGATATTAGACATAAATAGAAATTAGATATTATAATTTATGTTCTTTTTATATAAACAGGGTGAGAGTGTAACAGCTATAAATATATTTTTCAATACAATCGAATTCTTAATGCTAGATATCAATAATTAATATATATGTAAACAGTATACGTATATGTAACATCGTGAAATACCCAGTGAAGCGGGTGGGTAACGACTAGTATATATATAAAGTGTATATTTAAGTAGTAATATTTTTGATTTTGCTGAGTCAAAGAAATATTTATGACTCTTCTCTTTTACTGAGAGGAAAAACCAGCTGACTCATTACGTTCCAGAAGTTCTCAAGGTTAAATGCATAAATTATGTAGCTATTCGAATCATAAATGAATTTGTTTTTTATAAGTTGTTCAGTAAAATTTTTTTTCTATCGATTCAGAATACCAGTGGAATTATTTTACTCTCATTATTGTCTTATAATATTTTTGTTGCGAATATAAGTGTTTGGTTTTTCTGAAAAAAAAAAGAAAATCTGTAGATTTTATTTGAATGGTGTTCTTTGAGTTAAAAGTGGCATTACATTGAAACATTTTGAACAAAAAATTTGTTTGTTTTTACAAATATAAACATCTATTATTATTTTCGAGTTAAGTGTGAAGTTGTAGAATTTCTATAGGTAGAATTTTTAACATATTTGCTCGCATTTGTTTGTTTAAAATTGAAAATAAATGACAATTAATGAATGACAAATTAAATTTTGAAGAGACTTTATGAAAAGATAATTTGGACTTAAGGTGTATTTTATTGAATTTGCATTGAAAAGTTTTTTTATTTTTGTGCTTGTTTGATTATTCTGGTATTGTAGTTACGTAAATATTTTAATCACTTGAAACTTTTGAAAAATAGAATTCGAAAGTGCTGAATATGTATGTATTCGTTATAATTTAAGTGTATATTTTGCATATTTTGGTACAGTGCAAAATCGATAACTACTTTTAGTTAAATAATATATCGAAAAATAAGTTTCTTACTCGTCTTATTTTAATTTTCTTTTTGGAAAGCATTCTGATCTTGTTAGTCCCTAAATCATGGCATATTTAGCTAAAGGTAATAAACCTGATCTTTTGTTAGTATGTGAGGAAATGGGGGTTGAAGTAGATCAGTCCAGCAAGGTGGTAGATATAAAAAAATTGATTTTAAATAGCGAATTTTATGTTGAAGAGGAAATGAAGATAATTCTCGACAGAGTCATTAGTGATAGGAAAGAACAAGAAAGAAGTAAACAAGAAGAAAAAGAAAGGGAAGAAAGAAGTAAACAAGAAGAAAAAGAAAGGGAAGAAAGAAGTAAACAAAAAGGAAGGAAAGAAAGCAGTTAACGAGAAGAAAGGGAAGAGCGAATGGCTCGAGAGGCCAGACAACACGAATTAGAATTGAGAAAATTAGAACTATCACAGAAGAATCAACCATTAAATGATGAATCTGGAAGAAAATTTGAAATTAGACCCAAGATTCAATTGACACAAATCACAACTAAATTTGATGAAAAACATGATAAGATTAGTTTATATTTGATTAATTTTGAAAGAAAAGCAGAATTAGCTCAGGTACCAAAGAAGGATTGGGTGGCCTACCTGTTGGCGGTTTTACCAGCAGAACTCTCTAATATGCTAGCTAGAGAACCTACCGAAAGGGCAAATAATTATGATTTTGTAAAAGATCTTATATTGAAGAGGTACTGGTTGAACAGCAAAAAGTTAAAGCAATCTTTTACAGACATCAAAAATCAGCAGAGAAGTCTTGGAGGAATTATGCTCATGAGCTGAATAGTTATTTTACAGAATGGATAGCTGAATTGCAGGTTAAAACTTTCGAGCAACTTAAAGATCTATTAATAACTGAACAATTGAAGTATCGTGTTCCAGCTGAGAGTTCATTAGAGATTTTTAAGATTCATTAGATCAAGGAAAATACCTTTTTGGAAGTAAGACTGCTGAATTGTTTAAAGAAGTGAAGAGGAATAAAAAATACAAATGTATATGGTGAACGCTGTTGAAACACGTTCGCAGAAGAAATTGACTGAAGATTTCAAGTAAATAAAATCTTAACATGTCAGAAGAAACTATTCCATGAAAAAACGAAAATAATAAAGAATCTCTGGATGAACTGGATGATATTTTGCTTTTAATTCAATCTAAATTTCTAAAGAATCAAATCTTATAAACTGTTAGAAATGGTATCTGTATAAACAATTTTGCAAATGGAACAAATGATACAGTGCTGAATTAAAAACACTGTTTAATATGTAAAAAAATACGGGTCTTCCAATAAATGAAACTGTTATATTCTGAAAATAACTTACTATTTTTGCCAAAAAGAAGCTAAAGATGGCCCTGGACTGTAAATGTTTGGTTGTTTACGAAAGCTGTATTTTAAAATTTGATGACGATAGGTCACGAGGCAGCTGCAGCTCATCTAGGAAGTAACTAGAACGAAAGATGCCATATTCAAAACGTTTTACTGGCCTAAATGCTTTAGTGATGTTGAGGACTTTGTAAAGACATGCGACAAATGTCAAAGTAACGGGTAAACCGCAAGATAAAAATGAATTTTGCCCCTTAAAAATTGTTCCCGTAATCAAATGAAAAATTTTCATAAAGATTAACATTGGTGCAAGTGGACCTTTACCAATGACACCGTCAGGAAATAAATATATAATTACGGCGTTATGTATGTCATCAAGGTATCCTGATGCCATTCCTGTAGCAAACCTTTGCTCAACAACTGTTGTAAATGCAGTGTTTTAGATTTTCAGCCGAATGGGGTTCCCAAGAGAATTACAGACTGACCAAGGCACGTCATTCATGAGTGCACTAACTACGGAATTTTTATAAAGATTTGGAGTTAAAGTAGTTAGAAGTTCTGTTTATCATCCACAAAGTAATCCTGTGGAAAGAATGCACAGAAAATTGAAGAGGATTCTTCGTGTCCTGTGTCTGGAGGCAATTCCAGATTGGGAGAAAATTCTGCTTCAAGCCATCTTTGCCTTAAGGACTGTTATACACGATAGTACTGAGTTTTCACCAGCTGAACTAGTTCACGGGAAAAATCTAAGGACTCCTGTTATGTTATTGTACGAGAAACTGACAGAAGAAAAGCATGTAGAAAGCAATGTTGTGGATTATGTATTTGAACTCATTAATAGAATGAAAAGATGTCAGGAATTGGCAATCCTACACATGGAAGATGCCAAACAAAAACAGAAGTTGAGGTATGATTGCCGGACCGTTAAGCGTCAATTTCAACTGGGTGAACTGGTTTTGGTCATAGCTCCATCCAGGCCTAACAAGTTATCTGTTCAGTGGGTTGGCCCTTGAGAAATAGTGCAACAACTCTCTGAGACAGATTATGTGGTCAAATTCCCAGAGAAGGATAAAACCCACGTTTATCATGTTAATATGCTAAAACCTTATCACCAACGAGAGGAAAATATTAATTTATTGTGCATTAATCCTTTAAAGCATGACGAAGAAGAAGACCTGCCTAGTTTGGAACTTGAATACGATAGGTCGGGATAGTCCAAAATCATCAGCGATGTGCAGTTAAATTCAAAATTATCTCATATTCAACGAGGACAGCTCAAAGAACTTTTATATGAATATAGTAATCTTTTTTCGAATATTCCTGGATGTACCGATTTAGCTGAAAATGATATTGAATTATATATAGAATTTGAACGAGCAATTGTTGCTAAGCCTTATCGTATGTCTCCTCGACAAATTGAAATTCTCAAATCAGAAGTTAATAAGATGTTAGAACTGAAAATAACAGAGCCAGAAGAATCTGATTTTACATCTCCATTAATCCTTGCTGAAGCTCAGGGAAAGGAAGCAAGGCCCTGTATCGATTACAGAAGGTTGAATTAAGTAACTCGGACACAATTCTTTCCATTTCCTAATATCGAAGAACTTTTAGAAAAGGTATCGACAGCTAAATATATCTCTATCTTGGATCTTACTCGAGGGTATTGGCAAATACCCCTGAGTCTCCGATCGCAAAGGTACGCATCGTTTGTGACAACATTTGGAACTTTTAAACCATTGAGGTTACCTTTCGGTCTGAAAAACGCGCCCTATTACTTTAGTCGACTTATGGCTAACTTATTAAGAAATTGTGAAGACTTTGCAGTTCCCTACGTAGATCATATAGCTATCTTTTCACTAGCCTGGGATGATCACCTAAAACATCTAAAAGATGTATTTGATAGCCTACGCTCCGCTAAATTACATATCAAGCCATCCAAATGTCAATTTGCTCAAGCATACGTTAAATATCTTGGACATTTGGTAGGCCAAGTTTTAAGAACACCTGGAGAGTTAAAGGTTCAGGTCATTAAAGATTTCCCGATCCCCACTAACAAGACGCAAGATAGAGCCGTTTTAGGATTATCTGGCTATTATAGAATATACATTCCCGAATTTTCAGTAATCACAGCTCCACTGACAAATTTACTTAAGGGCCGAAATCAAAAATCAACCGTTGACTGGAATAGTTCTTGCCAGGATGCATTCGAGGAGCTCAAGACAAGACTATCTAAAAATCCAGTTTTATACAGCCCTGATTTCATAAAACCCTTTATCATTCAGTGTGATGCATCCAATCTTGAAATAGGCGTTGTGTTGTCGCAAGTATGTGAAAACGAAGAACATCCCATCATGTTCCTGAGAAAAAAGCTGTCGCTTTCAGAACAAAAATATAGCACTACGGAAAAAAAATATACAGCCATTATTTTTGCCGTGTAAAAGTTGAAATGCTATCTTGAAGGACACCAAAAATTTGTCATACAAACTGATCATAATCCATTGGTCTGGTTAGAATAAAATACTGGGATTAATCCAAGACTTTTAAGGTGGGCCTTAATTTTGCAAGCTTATGGGAAGGGAAAACAAAATCAGAATGCTGATAGTTTAAGCCGTATCCCTTAAGACTTAGAAAAAAACACACTTGTAATGAGAATTGATGGAAAATAAGAACTTTCTTTGTATTATTTTTTTTTGTCTAGAATGATTTATATTTGTATATTAGTATTAATATTTAATATCAGTATTTTAATTTTTTGGATATTTTGTATTTGTATTTTAAAATTTGATATTTTGCATTGGTATTTTAAAATTTGATATTTGGTATTAATATTTTAAACTTTTGTATTTGTATTTTAATATTTGGAATTTTTGTTTTAAATTTTGGTATTAATATTTTTAAAATTTTTTTTTTTTTTTTTTATATTTGTATGTTAATTTTTTGATAATTAATATTTGTATTTGTATTTTAAAGTTTGCATTTGGTAGCAGTATTTCACCAAATGATACTTTGTATATGTTAAAGTTCACATAGATTAGTAGGAATAAGTTTAATGCCTTCCTTAAAATAAGGTTCTAATTTCGGATAGAACAGGTACTTGCACGTTATTTTTTTAAAAATATTTTTTGCTCCGTTTAAAAGAAAAGGATTTCAAGAAATAATTCTTAACTCTCTCTACTGCTTCATAAACTGATCCTATGTCAAGTATTTTTCAGGTATCACAGTAAAACTTTCCACTCAACTATCGTGAAAAGTTTTCTACAGGATGGGAGGAAATAATTAGTCGGTAACAGCGTGGCACATAGTACACTAGGAGGCTTGACACATAGCACACGATAGACTAGAAAGAGGGTGCTGCTGTGAACTGTTTTGGCCTTTGAGCGGGAAGAAGAGAAGAAGAAGGTGGTTTCGAACGTAAAATGGAGAAAGCTGCCTGTAGTTCCCGATGCGATTTAAAATTGTAAATGAAATTGTAAATATAGTGATGTGTTTTGAAGGAAATAATAAAAACAGTAAATCCGGTTAATTAGAGATGATTAATTCAACTACAAGACGATCTTACAATGTTATTTTGTAAAATTTAAGTACGTGCAAAGATAAGCAAGGCCATAATCTCTAGAACAGTTTCAAAATTATTATCGTAACAATATTCCACTAACAATCTATGAATAAATTTGGAATGTTTATCAGGGTTTTTTTTAAATTTTTTTTTTCAATTTTTGCAGTTTTTACAGGTTCTTTAAACAGAGCACCACACTTTTCCTGTAATACATCTATTAGGTTTTCAAATTTAATAGCATTTTTTAAAAATAAAGCCACAGTTTAAGCTATTGATCTACGTCTTAAATATTTTTTAACATTTTATAATCTTTGTTCCGCATAAAAATCTTACAACAAATAAATAAATGTTGTTTTTCAATTTCAGAAGAATAAAAACCAAAATATTGAAATTTTGATAAATCTGTAACTAAATAATAGGCATCTAATTTATCTTTCAAATCGAATGAACAAATTAATAACAAGTAATATAAAAAAATTTAAAGTCAATTCCTACTTTGATCAAGAAAGAGAAATTTTATTTTAGCTACTTTTTATTAAATAGTTACAATTAATATAAATATGAATATACATATGACAGAATCACAACATTAAGAGGTAATTAATTTTTATTAATTATCATTAAAGTATCGTATTTTCATCCAAAACAATCATGTATATAAAATTTCAGTTCAACTGAATGCTTCAAAACGTGAGAAAGTTCAAGTTTTGACACAAGTCACCAAAAGGGTCGGTAAGTCACCAAAAATGATGCCAACGTGGCTATATTTGTAATTCTTTAAATAATTAGTTTTAATCAATTAATTTTATTAATTATAATTAATTTACTGTATTGTCATCCAAAATAATAATGTATATAAAATTTCAGCTCAATTGAGCGCTTTAAAATGTATTTTATTAACGATTGAAAAAATTCCACCAAGATAAATACATAAATGAATAAATATATACAGAGTGTGAGCTAACAGTAGGAATTGAAAAAAGAGCTTACCAGCTCGCCGGTTACTTTCGCTTCTGAAAATGTCATTTTAAAAAGGAGGGGCAACAAATTTTTTGGGGGGAAGATGAATTAAAAAAATTCATCATCAAATAGAACTTGATTATATGTAGTACTAACCCAGTCTTCATCGTCGACAAAGATATCCGAAAAAATCCACTATCGAATGGAGCACTGCTACTGGAAGTATCTGAATGCTGAGAGCACTTCTCTTTTCCCGTAAAACAGTGTTTCTCAAACTGTGGGGCACGCCCCCTGGGGTGCGATAACCTTACAAGGGGGCTGGGGCGCGAGCATATCGAAAATAAAAGATTTAAGAAATAATTAATTTACTGGAATGAATTAAAACAAAATACTTTCAGACATAATAAAATATACACTTTTACTCTGATATAATTTATAGGCGCGTGATATCAAGTCATCAAAAATAAAAACGTCTTCAATACCTAATTAGCTATCCTTGATCCTATAACCAAATAAAAAAACTTTTTTTTGATTTGCTGTAATCCCGTGATCAGAGATTTTTTATTACATTTTCTTTTTAATCCTAACATACTGCTCTTTCAGAGGGAAAACAAATCCCAGACCCAGAATCGAAAAAATTTAGGAACATAAAAAATTCATCTCTGTGATTATTTTTGAAATACTGCACATTATAGCTGTAATCTGTTTTTGTTGATAATTTGTTTGACCTAAGTTATCGGTACAGTTAGTTATGACCCCTCTCTTATGTTTGTTTCTCATTTAGGGAAGTTGTAAGTAATGTATTTTATTCTAGTGCGCTTTTTTCCATGCAAAGGAGTTTTATGATACATATAAACATATCTCAAACATATAAAGTATAACGAAAACCGTTTTACACAATTACTTTTAGCAGTAACATACATATTATCATAATGAATACACTTTTTACCAGGAAGTGGTCGCGCGGGACACACAGAACACGATATCATTAATTCGGACAAAACTGTTTATTTGTTACCGAAGAAAAATTGAAAATTCCTTGAAAGTAGGTAAGTTTACTTTATCTTAATTAAATTAATCTCTTGAATCACGATTTGTATCGTGTACAATGAAATAATTATAAAGAAAAAGAGGATTAGGGTGACTCAATAACCCTCTACCGTATCGTGCGCACCTGCTCCCGGGTTAAAACATGTTGAAGTCTTTTCGCTTTAAATATTAAAAATAATACAATTATTCTTCATCGGAATTTTATATTATTGTTCATTCTTTAACATCAATTATAAATGCTAATTCTGTGAGGTTTATAATTACAATTCGCTCAAAACTAAAGAAAATTTGAGCAATCATTTTACGTTTTTGTAAACATTGTCGCGCATTTGGCATTACTCTCCTTACAATTCAGCTATTATACCAATAATGTATTATTTTCTTATAAATGTGAACTCGTGCAAAGAACGCGCACTTCAGTCGGTATACTTTTAATGTAACAGTGCTGCACAGAGTATTTTACAACTAATTAATTAATACTAAATTAAGAATAAGTTTAATAAGTATTAACGACTTCTATGGGCTTGTCTTGCAATGCAAAGTTTTTATAAGGAATACTTATGATTAGAATTTGACCCTCTAAGTTCTTTTTCTATATTTAGCTGATATCTATATTTTGTCTTCTAAGCAGCCACCGTATTTTGCAATATGTTTAATTTAAAAATTAGAGAAAGGAAAAATAACATAATAATTATCCTATTACTTAATTTATTTTTGATTAAAAGAAACGTATACAAAATTTAATACTTATGTTATTAATTTGTATTGTTTATAATTAAGATCGTGTATTGTAGCTTTAGCGTCAAAGTGGATTATTATTGCATTCAGTATATTATTAATGTATAAGGGGGCGCGATAAAAATTGTGATTGAAAAGGGGGGCGCCAGTATTGAAAGTTTGAGAAGCATTGCCGTAAACACATCATAAGAATCTTTCAGGAGTTGAAGATTTTCCCATTATTTTTATCCGGGTGACATTGGAGATATCGCTTTTTCACTAATTTTCTTATTCCTGGTTCTGATTCTAGATTTACACATAATAATTTCATTAAATCTCTTTTTGCAGTAATTGTATCCATTTGGAAGTCACAAAAGTGAAACTACTCGACAAGTCAGAAAAGTGAAATGATTCGACAACAAAAATGAATGATGAATGCTAAGTAATAAGCATTTTTCCCTTTTTTATGTACTACAAATCGTGCGCTCGCGAAAAAACTATTTCGATAAACACTCTACATCGATAAAATTGCGCGCATGACACTCGCTACTATATTTTTCTTTTATAAAGAAAAAATGAGGTGTGTGACAGTGAAGTTCCGTTGTATAGGGTGTTTTTTTAGAGGTATAGAACTTTAAATTGCAATAAAACAACGATGTATTATTCGATTGACATGAATTTTCTTTTATTCGAAAGATAATCTTGGGGCATTACATTTTAAATATGATCAAGGAAGGCGTAGATTCGTCGAATGGGCCCAAAACGAGATTGCCGTTGTTCCCGATTTTCATAAGCAAATTTTGTTTAGCGATGAAGCGCACTTCTGGTTGAATGGCTACGTCAATAAACAAAACTGCCGCATTTGGAGTGAAGCTAATCCACAAGTGTATGTGGAAACGCCGTTACATCCAGAAAAACTGATTGTTTGGTGCGCTTTATAGGCTGGTGGAAACATTGGTCCGTACTTCTTCAAAAACGATGAACGCCACAACGTTACAGTCAATGGTGATCGGTATAGAGCCATGATTACTATCTTTTTCATTCCTGAATTGAACAATCATGATGTCCAGGAGCTGTGGTTCCAACAAGACGGCGCAACATGTCACACAGCTCGTGCCACAATCGATTTATTGAAAGACACGTTTGGTGACCGCCTAATTTCACGTTTTGGACCTGTGAATTGGCCTCCAAGATCTTGTGATTTAACACCACTAGACTATTTTCTGTGGGGCTATGTAAAGTCATTAGTCTTTGTGGATAAGCCACAAATGCTTGACCATTTGGAAAACAACATTCGCCGTGTTATTGCCGATATACGGCCACAAATGTTGGAAAAAGTCATCGAAAATTGGACGTCCAGATTGGACTACATCCGAGCCAGCTGTGGCAGTCCTATGCCAGAAATCATATTTAAAATGTAATGCCTCAAGATTATCTTTCGAATAAAAAAAATTCATGTCAATCAAATAATACATCGTTGTTTTATTGCAATTTAAAGTTCTATACCTCTAAAAACAACACCCTATTTAACGAGGAGAAGAATTGGTTCTTGTTTCTTGGCAGGAAAAACAACTTTCCCTTGCACCGAGTTTTAGGGGTGTGTCTTATCTTGTTCATTCATGTTTCCTGGTTTATTCGCGCGCGCGGTCAGTTGTTGCTAGGTTACGGGACGCGTCTAGGTTGCCTAGTAACGGGTAGCTTCTGGAACAGTTTGGTATGTATACGTTCACTATTTTAATATAATAGAAATTTTTTATTTATTTTAAAAGCAAAGTAAGAGAATAATTACTTATTTATATTTCACATTTTTATTATTTATTTATTTGTATTTTTGTTGATCTGTAAAATCATTTATTTTCTTTCAAAGTAGTTATTGGAGGATGAAGTTGTTAGCATATTTATGGATGCTGCTTCCTCAATAGCCTTTGGAGTCGGGCAAGAGTTGTTAGTTGATTTATATTGGCCAAATTCGGTTTAATTGAAGTTTCAACGGGAATAGGTTTAACATAAGAGCCGGTTATATTTTAATTCCTTTAACTGAAACTTCACTTTACTCAATTAGGAACGAAGGCTACGCAGCAGCTGGAAATTTTTCTGCGTCATCGATTGAGGTGCACATTTATTTTACATTGAATGCAGTGTTATTTTTTTTAACAGCGGAAATGAATTAATTTTTCTAAAATTGTGTTGTGCCAGTGTTTAGTTAGATAGCATTTGCTTTTCTGCTCATATAATGAATTCGATTTTCGAACCTTGTGCAGAGCAGACACCCTGAAACGATGACTCGAAGAAAAGGTATAAGCCTTGATGAAATTGCTAATTTGATGCGAGAGCTTTCTGAGAAGGAATCAGATGATGGTGAGCTGTCTTATTCTAATTTAGATTCCGATGAAGAGATAAGATTGAGTGAAAGTGACTACGAAGAATCGGAAGAAAAAGCAGATGTAATTGATAATATCCCAGTAAATCCTGATATATATGTGGTTAGGGAGGGCACAGAATGGATACCCCATAATCAGAGGCGTAGCTACCACCGTATCAACCGTATCAATGATACGGGGCCCCCAAGCAACAGGGGCCCCAACATGTGTAACTACAGTACCGCTAACAAGGCTTTCATTTCTATAAATGGCCCCCGAACGAGTTTTGAAACGGGCCCCATTCAAAACTAGTTACGCCAGTACCCATAATAGTAATGTTCATTGCAGATTTGCGACTTAAAATGTTTTGCGACAAAGCAGTGGTCCATCCAGCTTCGCGAAACATAATGTCAATGTCAGTTTTTTATGAAATAAAGTCATAAAATATGTTTATTACACGAAATAATATTAAACAGCCTTAAAACTGAACCCTACTAAACAGTAGTCCTGCAATTATTTAGTTACTACAATTATTTTATATTTCATATATTTCATATATTGTAGTGTCGAAACGACACCAATGGACACCCAGTTACATTGTTACAACAATGGAGACGAATCTAAGTTAGCGTCAAAAACCGATAATTTATTAAATTAAATTAAATTAATTAATTAATATTTGAAAAACTGTATTAACATCAAGTGCCATCCGCTACGAGTTAAAAAAATATTTTTACTTGATTGGATGAATAGAAAGTATTTTATTAACGATTGAAAATTTATAATAAAGATAACTATATAAATAAATAAATATATAGAGAGAGTAAGCTATGAGAGAGAGATAGAGAGTAGGAATTGAAAGAGACAAAATATATCAGGAGGTGGCTTGATAATAGCTGTACCTTTTGATGTTTTTGCTCAACAAATTCCCCTTCAGATAGCACAAATAGAAGATTCTGAAATTCTTGTTGTCAAAATGAGTATCTCTCAAAGACATTTCTTTTTATATTATAAACACCTACGCACCAGGGTGGACTAAATTTTACCTTAATCAAATCCTTTCTTGATTCATTAACAGATCCGTACTTCATTTTTGGAGATTTTTTCCTTCCTCAGCTAATGTAGAGATCAGATCACATTTCTAGATACAGTAAAATCTTTGTTGATTGACTGACTGATTCAAGTTCAATACTTCTTAGCATAACTGCTCCTACTTTTAGAAATTCAGGGGATAAATCTTCTTTAATTGATCTTACAATTCGCCCCTCAAGTGTCTCCGGGTATACTAGTAGTTTTATTTCATGCTTGTTTCTTTGAAAGTGTTCACAATCCTGTCATAACACAGTTTTCACTATTCCAGCCTAGTAAAAGACCTTTAACCCTCCAACTGGACAGAACGGATTTTTCCGCCCTACTAGAGAGGCTTCGAAAATGGACTGCACGGATTTTTCTGCCTTCAAGTAACGTTTTCAAAAGCGGATTAGCCGCACTTTTCTGAAATCCTTTCCCCCTTTTAAGGTTTAACATCTTGAAAGATAATGAGGGACAGAGGAAGCAACACAGCAGGAGTTTTATGGCTCGCAGGGAACCCCGTGTTTTGACCCCCCCCAGTCGTAAAAAATCGGGGAGAAATTTCTTTACAACCCCAGAAGTGTTTCTTTGCTAGCTTGTATTTTAAGTTTCCAAAAGTCCCAACGCATAAGTAAAATATGTTACAATTCCCTTTTGGTTTCATATTAATTTCAAACTGTAACAAGTTGGGGCGTGTCAAGGCAATCTGCTATTTTATATAGTTAGGCAAATTATATCTTTTTTTAAGTATATTCTCTTTCGCTTCATTTTTCTTATTCAAAGCTTTCAGTTTTTGAAACATGATTATTTTATTATAAGATACCGAAAAAATTAATAAAACATCAAACTCTTTAAAATTTGGAACCTTTTCAATTTTCCAACCACTAAAAATGAATAAATTTAAACTTCATCAAATCATTTGAAACATTTTCTTACACTTTGATAAAAATAATAACGAAAAAAAACTAATTAAGATTTATTAGTTTTTTTTTTTTTTTTTTTAGATTTCAAAGCCCAAGTGTTCAGGGAAGTTTAAGTACAGTGCCTGGTTATATATTGTTAAAATACACCGAATTATATTTGAATTTTAAGTGCTTGAACTTCAGTTTACATCAAAGACAACATGAATGAAGATCTTCACACATTTTTTTTATAACTTGAATGTTTGAATAAATGGTAATCAAAAATATACGGAAACATTTACAGTAGACATTTATGCATATAAATAAACATAAAAATCAATTTTAAATTCCAGCTATTGAAAAACATTCGAATTATTATTCAAAAATATCTATTTATACAAAATATCTCAACATTTATCTTTTTTAAAGGCTAACTGAATAAGTAATTAAAATCTGGATATGTTTTGAAATCTCGACCTTATAAAGCTAGAAATTTTATGTTAGAAATTCCATTTGAAATTTCGAAAAAAAAAATGCATCGCGCAGTTAAAAAATATTTTTACCATAAGTTTTAGCAATTGTTTGAGTATAATAAAAATTTCAAATTTTATTATATAGCTTCTTTGGTATCTTTTAATATATTTCGGCCGCGGTAGCCGAGTGGTATAGGTATCGGAACGTGGCTTGCTTTGTCACGAGTTCGAGCCCAGTACCACTAAAGCCCCGCCGTGTAGGGCAGCGATGCACGTTAAATCTGTCGAGAGCTGAAACGTCCTCCCGTTGGTGTGGTGTGGTAGTTAGGAAAGGGGGGTGCCAGCTCAGATGTCGTCCACGTCACTTGACCATGGTTCAAAATTACGTGGTCCGTCGCCAAAAGCCCTCGTGTAGCTAAACAGTGCTACATTAATATTCAATCATTCATTTAATATATTTCGAAGATTTCATACAATTCGGTTGAAAACCGCATGCTAAGAGCAAAAAATATACTAAAAAAATTGATGAATATACAATTACAATAAATTCTTACATAGAGAAGCTAAAGCGTAGGAATAAAAAAATTTTAGTATATCTGAAGTAGTTTTCGAAATATTTATTTTAAAGTTTAGAAAATTTGTGTGCGTTATGTTATACTTGATATCAATTAAATGGTTAAAATAATGTGTTAATATTAGTCACATGTAATCGTTTGATGACACATTAATATACTAATAAAAATTATCATGGTCATTGATGCGAATGTCAAGAATTTTATGTAATTTTAAATTCAGACATTAAGATATTGATGTAGAAAATATAAAACGACCATCTAAAATACATGAAAAATGCAGTCTGCTATAAAATGATCTTGACAAACAAAATCCGGCATTTTCACTTACTATGGCAGAGCCGGCTTAGTCAGGGGTGATCTGGAAAAACAGAGAGAGAACCGCGGTTTTGATGGATGCCGCTCTAGCTTTTAAAGCTCCCAGGAAAAATTATATATAAATATAAATTACAAATGCAAAAATAAATCTTGTAATTTTCCATACATTTTTATAACAACGAATTGTGGAATTGGCTTCCAATACATTGTTGTGTTTGACAATATCTAAGGTAACCAACCCTACTTTAGATAGATTTGTACTACTTTTTCGTAACCGTATTCCTTTTAAAATTAATTCGTGCAGCCGAAATACACCTTTTGTACCCTTAAAAATTTATGTTAACTATAACGGTTAATTTTAATTTATGCAACTTGTGAAATGTTCATAATTAACCATTTCCGTCTAAACAGTTTACATGAAAAAAAAAAGTTTGGACTCCCTCATTGATTAGGGATTTATATAAGATTCTAACATTAAATTTTATTTTTCACCGAATAGGATTGAGTGGAAGTGTATAGTGCTTCCACACCACAGGTCTGGGGTTCTATTAACGGGCTGCGCAAGGTCGACTCTGCCTTTCATCCCCGCTACATTGGGTCGATAAATGAGTACCAAGCCTGCTTCGGGTCTTAAACACTGAAGGTCTCTCTTCAGACAGACCACCAAATCGGGACATCTGTTCATGCACCTCAGCGTCCAATGGTTACGTGTATTATGATGGGCACAGTAGTTCCTGGCCCTCATGGATTGTTGTGCTTCTGAGTTTGAGTCTTAAGTTTGAGGATTACCTCACTTTGGGGATACCCCTTAGATAAACATGTATTTCCACTCATTTGCAATTAAACATTTTTCTTTCAATTACGTTTATTTCAGAAGGAAGTTTGATTTTTCAAATGTATTTGCTTAATAACATGTATATTTGTGTATTATATTAAAAATTTGATCAGTCCAAAATTACATGTTTTTAGCTCCTCTAAAAGCTTTTAGGATTTTACAACTGATCTTACAATCCATATACGTTTTATAGTAGTATATTTAAAAATGATAAGGACATTTTTACGACTGTGTGAGCTGTTATGCCTCGTTTATAAATATAAAAAATTGCATTCAGCTACAGTTTTTAAAATGTACAGAAATAAGTGGAGCAACAGGATACTTACATATTATGAATATTTTTGACTGCAGTAAGATATATTTATATTTCAGTTTCTTTACAATTTTAATAGAAGTTGTAAGCCATTTTGCGAATAGTTTGATATTGAGTATAAATCCATAGGCTGTTTAATATTGTAAAGTGTTTTACTTTGATACCAGCACACATTAAAATAAGGCTCATTTGCAGTTATATAATCAGCTTCAGTGATATTTAAATTTTAAGAAATAGTCTACACGCGTACGAAAACATTCTTTCACAACCGCACACCACATCTCTCTCATACTATATCTTCTCTACAGCAGGAAATATTTGTGTATACTGAAAAATTTAATACAGGATACATTTCCAAGTGTTAAATTTGTTTTTAAAATTTGGTATGAATACATTGTGGAACTGTCGGTTAACTTCACTGAACAAAATTGTTTTAAGTGTACTGTTTTGAAATACAAGATTAATTAGGGAGAACTTTACTCACAATAGAATTTGTAATGACTGAATTGTGTGAAAATGTAGTTATCGATGTGTGACATTTTTCCTTGTAATAAAAGAAACAGAAAGATAAGAAATTTAACTTGAGTAGAAAATGGTTAGAAGTACTGTCATGCGCATTTGAAGAAGTATATCCCCCATTAAAATTAAAAATTATTGACTGAATGTGTGTTATGTCCATCACAAATGCCGATGTAGAAAAGGAATTTTTATTTAATACAAGAAGTTCGAAAAAGAGAACACTAGGAAGGAAAATTTAAATTTTTTTCCGAAAATATTCAGTTAAGATAAAAATATCTTTTATATGATTTTAATTAAAATAAATTAAAAGTATTGAAATCCTTGTTATGCTATTTTAAATTAAAAATATAACTGAATAGAGAAAGATCGGTTTTATTTCATAAATATAATCATTGTATGTAATATTTTTTGTGTTATTGTTTAAAAATGAGATAGGGCCTTTGCTCTTTTTACCTCCTTACTTTTTTAAAAAACAGGAAAGTGAGCGCGTTTTCTTACTCTCATATTCAAAAATGAATACAGGATGCTTTTTTCTTTTCTGGTTCAAATCGCAATACCAAATATATATATATATATATATATATATATATATATATATATTATATTTTTTTAATTTTTAAAAAATGACAGAAAAATAAATTTTTTTTGAAGAAAATTAATTATTTTTCAACTTCTAACATACTATTTATTTCATTTTGTACTCTTTTTTTTTACGTTTCATTTCGTTTTTTAATTTTACTGTGACTGAACATATAGGAGAAAGAAACACCGTATGTTTCAAAGAGGGTTGATCAAGAGAGGATATCTACGCTTTCAAAGAAGATTGCCCAAGGCAACTTAACAGCTAGCTGTAAACGATTGATCTCTTGGTTCTTACTTTTCAAAAGGGACTGAACTGGGTCGTAAAATTTTCCGCGTTGGACCTCCCAAGTTCTAAAAGGGGGAAAGGAAAAAAGTCTGTTGCATTTTTGAAGGGAATCGCAAAACAAGAGTTAAACGCTTTCGGAATAACTTTTCAGGAGGAAGGTGTCCAGTTAGAGGGTTAAGGAAGATAGACTGGAAATTAGTGAAGAAAGAAATGCAGATTATACTAAGCAACCCAAAGAAAAATATAGATAGTCTCACTAATAAAATTTCAAAAATTATTCATAGTTATATTAGAGAAGTTAAGAAGGTTTGCAAAGCTAAAATCATATATTTTTTTTGACAATTTCAGATTTTGTTATTTTCAAATTGTATAGATCTTAACCTTTCTAAATATACATTAATTTAATCTCTAGGGTAATTAGAAGTCCATAAAACCTATATTCAAATAATTGTTGAAACTGGGCCATGCTCATTTGAATGGCGAAAAATGTAAACAAAGTACTTCCTTTTTGCTTAAAAGTTGAACGCCTGATATAAACCAAAACATGTATCTTTTTTTGTTGGTTGAGCCTTTAATTTTTTTTACTTCCTAACCGATTAGAAGTCTCACTGTATGCATTAAAATCAATTTATCTCAAAATGTAAATTTTGATGTTCGTTGCTCCTTTTCTGAGAAACTACTCTTCACAGGTATGTAAATTTTTTGATATATTTATAATGATGACTAATATATAATAAAAAGCACTTTTTGTAAAAATCTCAAAAATTTACTTTTTACAAATTTTTTATGTGAAAAATGGGTCAAATTTTGCAATGTTTGATAAAATATTTCATAAATTATTGAAAATTAGCTGAAAGCTCATTTCAGTATAATGAGAAATTTGTACTTTAATTGTATGTAAAATTTCAAACATGTAATAATAGATTTTGAGAAACGGTACATCGAAAACAGCCAATTTAACATTGTCAGTATACAGTGAGATTGAGAGGTTTCCACACACACACACACACACACACACACTCCTCATAAAATCTCTAACAAATCTTTCCTTCCCTGGTGGAACGGTACTCTCTCTTGACATAATTTTATAAATTAAAAAGAATTTTCAGAAAAAAAGGCTATACATAGCATTTGTCCCCAATTATGGATCAAATACAAACAATATGTTGGTTAACTTAGATTTCATATAAAAAGTGCCAAAAGATTGTACTGGAATAATATTTGTAACAATATTTATAATCCAAAGACCCTTTTTGATATTCTTAAAAAGCTCTCTATTAATAATAATATAGATCCCAAGTTTAATATTCTTCAAGTCAATAATAGATTCATTACTCAACCCCAAATTCAGGCAAATATCTTTGCGGACATTTTTTGCATCTAAAAACGCTTATCATGAACTTATTCCTTTGGATTTTTCCACAAAGAATTTTTTATTAATGAAATAATAGAAATAATCCTTTTAAAAAAACATAAATATTTATTAAAATCAAATTTCTATAAATAATAAATAAAAGAAAATTTACAGATAGCTATTGAAACGATTGCTTTTTTCTGAACATTTGAATGTTTGATTAAACATACACTCTATAACAAACAAAACTACGAACCAAGAAGGAGTTGCCCAATTGTAATGAAACTTCGTATGCAAAGACATTTACTACAAACATGCAATTGATTAAAATTTAGTGTCCAACGAATGAATAGCGGGAGCTACAACGCATAGGAACTGCGCACTCAGCATGCGTCTATAAGAAGCTATTCGCAAACTGATGGTCAAAATTTCTCTGCCATCGGGATTTAGGATACCTTTCAACGACTGAAAAAATGCCATGCCGCAGGATTCGAGCTCATTAAGAGCAACTGTTAGAGTTTGAAAGAGGTCGTATCATTGGATTGAAAGAGGCAGATTGGAGAAATTGGAGAATCGCTCGTCATATGGGTCGAAGAGATGCGGGTCATTAGAAGGTGCTGGCATGAATGGATGAACAATGGCAGATTTCAGCGTCTTGATGGTAGTGGTCAACCTAGGGCTACAGCAGATCGCGAGGACAGATTGGTTGCTAGATTGGTTGTCACAGCCGCTAATTCATCATTATCAACCATCAGATGAGAGACTCGCGCGCGGGTGTCCACCATGACCATTCACAGACAGCTGATAAAGCGAAATTTACCCTCGTACTGACCGCTACTCTACCTTCCACTCACGCCTGCACACTTTCAAGCCAGATTACGTTAGTGCTTGGCTCGATCAGGTTGGAATCAAGCTGACTGGGGACGTATAGTATTTAGTGACGAATCCCGCTTCCAACTGTGTCCTGATGATCATCGAAGACGTGTCTGGAGGTGTCTAGGGCAGCGTGCTAATCCTGCTTTCGCTATTGCACGCCATTCAGGCCCTCAACTAGGAGTTATGGTCTGAGGTGCCATTTCTTTTGACAGCCGGACCCCTTTGGTTGTTATAAAAGACACACATACCGAACAGCGATATGTTGACGACAATCTAAGAACTGTTTTGCTACTGTTCCTTTTGCAGTACCTTGGCCTTATTTTTCAGCAATATAATGCCATATCACATACTACACGTGCTGCTATCTTACAGCTTCCCAAATACTTCCTTGGCCAGCCAGAACGACAAATCTCTCTTGAATCGAGCATGTCCGGGATATGATAGGAAGGCGATTACATCTACCAGGGAATGTTAATGACATGGCCTGACAATTGAAGCAAATTTGGCATGAAATACCGCAGGAGACCGTCAGGGAGCTTTATCACTGTATGCCACGCCGTGAGGTAGCTTACATTCATCCTAGAAGCGGGTCAACACCTTATTGAGTCAATTACTTTGTAACCATGTAACTATGAAATAAATCATTCCATTTTTCTGAAATTTTAATCACTTTCTATGCGGAACATAATCTTACTACCCACCAATTTTTATGTTGATCGGATAACTCGTTCTTGGTGTGTCGATTTTTTTGTTATAGAGTGTATGGGGGAAAACCTAGATATATTTATATATACATGTAATGAAAAAAAACATTTAAAAAGAAAAGAAACAATCTGATGAAACATTTTGATATTTTATTCTAATTTTAACGTTTTTCATCCCACTGTGTTTAGGAAATTATTTAAACACGTATCTGACAAAAAATATGTTATACAAAACTAACATATCATGAAGAAAACTATCATTTGTCTTGCACTCTTTAAAGCATTTATCTGTAATGTGTAATTAATTGAATGCTGCTATAAACATCAATTAACGTAAATGATGACAGCAGTTAAGTTAATTTAGTTAATAAATAATCAGTAACTAACAAAAAAATAGAAATAAAATATATATAGTTCACTGCTCAAAACAATTAGGGGAGCACATGATTTTAACAAAATTAAGCAAAGATGTATACCAATAAGTAACATAAAATGAATCATCCACAATGTAAAGCCTATCAGGAAACGGAAGAAGAAAACTTTATTTGCAAATCAAAGTTCATGATGTCAAAAACCAGAAACAGGAGATAAGGGCAGAAATCGGGATGTTGCAGAAACGTCTGTTTTATTGCCATAACTGTGAAATTCGATTGCGCAGTATTTTTTTTTGAGACAAGGTTACTTGAGAATGTCTCAACAACGTGATTTACCGGAATCCCCCCATGGCATGGCGTGTTATAGGCAGACTGGAATCTGGGCAAACACAACGTAGTGTCGCGGACGCTGTTGGAGTCGCCAGAAGTGTTGTTGCAAGGCTGTGGAATCGATTCCAAGAAACAGGAAATGTTAGACGTTGACCAGGGGCAGGTCGGCCACGCGCCACTACATCAACTGATGACCGGTATATACAGTTAACAGCCCGTCGAAACAGAACAAAGAATGCTACGCAGCTGCAAAGACAGTTGCTCTTGGCAACAGGACGAAGGGTGTCCAGCCAAACAGTACGTAATCGGCTTCATGAGGGAGGGCTCTATGCACGCAGGCCAATGTTCTGCATTCCGTTGAACCCACGCCACCGTGCGGCTCGAAGAAGATGGGCTGCTGAACATCGAGATTGGGAGCAACATGATTGGAGCCAAGTGCTGTTTACAGACGAGTCCCGATTCAGTCTAGAGTGTGACACCCGACGTGTTCTTGTATGGAGGGACAGGGGCACTCGAAATAACCCCGCATTCGTTCGTGAAAGGGCACAATACAGAAAAGCTGGTTGGATGGTATGGGGTGGAATCAGCATAGGCGGAGGTACGGACCTGCATATCATTAGGAATGGCACTTTGACGGGCCGAAGGTATGCAGACGAGATACTTCGACCTCATGTCATCCCTTACGCTGGAGCCATTGGAGATTCCTTTGTTTTCCAGGATGATAATGCCCGACCGCTTTGAGCTCGTCTGGTGGAGAACATGCTTGAAGCTGAAACAATACAGCGTATGGAATGGCCATGTTGCTCTCCTGACCAGAATCCAATCGAGCATGTTTGGGACATGCTCGGACGACGCATTGCTTCACGACCAAGGCCGCCTGCTACTGTCCGAGACTTGGGGATTGCACTTCTTGAGCAGTGGAACAGTATTCCCCAAAGTCTGTTCGATAACCTCATCGCATCCATGGCAAACAGGTGTGCAGCAGTCTTAGCTGTTCGAGGAGACCACACGCCCTATTAAAACTCGTGCATCATGTCTAAACAGTACTTTTTATCGTTTACATGTAACCAAATTGTTGCCCTAAATCATCTTTTAATGTTTTTTCCATATTTTCAAAGAATTAAAGCTTAATTCCAAATTTTTTTGCGCCTTTTTTCTGTATTGCGCATTGATACGCGTGTACTATGCATTGTATGCCACTACGTGGCTGTCTCACACGGTTTTCTTCACTTTTTTGCTTGCTCCCCTAATTGTTTTGAGCAGTGTACATAGAAAGGAAAATTGCAAGAAAAATAACTTTATATTTTGTCACTGAATATTGTGAATTTGTCATATGTATATAAGCATATTTATATTAATTGTAACTTTTTAATAAAAAGTAACTAAAATAAAAATTTTCTTTGTTGACCTAAGTGGGAATTGGTTTAATTTTTTTCATATTACTTGTTTCTGTAAAAGAAATGAAATAGGTGCATTGATAAAATAAAAGTAAAATATGAAAATGAAAGTGATAAAAGTGTCCAGTTTTTTTTAAAAAGGTAGTTATAAATGTTAAAATACATAAAGATTATCTTTTTATTAAATTTTCAAAGATAATATGGAGTATTTTAACATTATGCGTGTAAAATATTTTTCATATTCAAGACATTTTTATAAGATGTGGTACGTAAATGAAGAAATGTATTACCTTTTCATCTAAACAATAGTAAAAGGCATTTCAAACCATTCATTAAATCAATAGAAATTGAAGGAGAACCAAGATTTTTATCCTTCATTACCGTGCATACAAAATTATAGGATACAATTTATATTTTTTGATAAGGTAAGATTTTTTGAAAAAAATTTCTGTTCTCTAAAATTTATATTTTTAAAAATGTGTAAATGCACTGTATGCATATACTCTATGTTTTTTAAAAGCAATTGTGTATACAGAAGGGAGGTTTTTGAAATATTCTTAAAACATCCAAGTAGAAGGCAGATTTAACATAAAATAACAATTTTCAACAAATTCATAACATTAATGCTCGGTGAACTAACAGTTTGTCTTTGAAAAAACTGATTAATATATTTAAAAAAATTTCACTTCAGTATAAATATAAATGTCTAAATGATATAAAATAAAAATTTGCGTATTTATATTTAATTGTTTCTGAGAAAAAGGTATGAGATGACACATCAAATGTTATGTTTATTGTCTTAGCGAGAAGCTTGTTACATACATAAAAATACATAAATTTCATGTTCAAAAACATATAAACAGTTTTATTTTGGATGTTTTAGAAATCATTTGTCCAGTTTAGAGTAATTTTTGAAGTTTAAAACTTAGAGAAACTGTCTGCAACAACAAAACCTAATGATAACTTTACAAAAAATCCCAGCGAAAACTTTCAAAATGTCGTATATATATATATATATATATATATATATATATATATATATATATATATATATATATATATATATATATATATAATCAGTTATTTTTAAATACCATCTCAAATTCATACCAAAGACATATTGATTCATTTTCACATTATATTTTTAAGGCTTTTTGTTCAAATTTGATATCTGTAAAGCGCATCAAAGCTATACTAATTCTTTAAAAATTGATACAGCATTGAGAAAATTAATGTAATATTAGAAATTATCTCGTTAAAAAAACTGAAAAATGCTGTTCTGAGCAATTTAAGACTTTTTTGTTTACTATTTTATGCAATATAAATTGCAAAGATGCTAATGTTCAATAAAATGGGACAACTACAAATTGTAATTCATTATTTTTTCTGATAAAGTGCCTTTTTACACTAAAAAGCAATTTTCTCAAAATGATTGTTTTCAAACTGCGTGTACCTTTTTCACAGAAAATACTGAAAGAATGTACTTGCAATTTTTACTGCACATAAATAATATGTAACTATATATAATAGAGCTACTTTTTTAGAGATATTCCTAAAATATTTTGCTGAAAAGCAGTTATCGTAAAAAAAAAATGACAATTTTTTCAAAATTCAAAGCGATACTTTTACGATGAATTTTTTTTGAAAAAAGTAAACAATATATTTGAAACATTTTATCATTATTTAAATAAAAAGGCTTAATTAATATACAGACAAAATTTGAAGTTTTTATATTTAACAGTTTCCGAGAAACAGGTTCCTAAAATGGCTCAACTTAACATTGTCGGTATAGGAGGTACCGAAAACAATTTGAAACAAATTTATCAATCTTATTCAACAAAAGTTAAATTTAATTGAAAATATAAATATGGATACTATAGAAAACATTAAAAAAGCTCAAATCTTATCTAAAGAATCAGAAAAAAAAACACTTCAATTCAAGAGCTCCATGGTGGACAACAGCATGTGGGTAATTAAGAGCAAAAAAGAAAAGAAAACTTCTTAATAAAGCAAGAAAAAACTTTAAGGCTACAGGGGACAGTTAAAATGGGGAAAATTGACTCAAATATCGAAAAAAAAATTTGACTTATTTTAATATTATATTAGCCTCTTTATCAAACGCAAAAAAATTTTTTTTTGGTTTCATGCATTTTTTACTGAGTTATGGGGTAGTTCCGATTCAGTCATCCATGACCACGCCCCTTTGTTTACATTCTGATGTCATGCTGACAAAGCTGTCATGTGCTTTGACAGTACGAATTTTATTTACTGTAGACATAGCCTCTTTAATTTTTATTTTTAAATGTTAATTTATCAAGGTCTGGATGGCAACAATTTGTTTTAACTGTATCTAAGACCTAAATCGGCATTATTTGTTTACAATTCGTTCGAACTTGCGTTTGCATTTTTCGTTCAATTTTATTCAAACTTTATATTGATTTTACCAAAACAAAAAGTTCTTTTCAGAACTAAAATTCATTTTAAATTGAATTGTTATTTAAAATTTTTATAATGGATCTTATATCATCGAGATATAGAAAACCTAAAGGTCGTACCACAAAAAGGAGAAAGATGTTGGCTGAAAATAGCAAGAAGCGATGGCAGAAATCTTCTGAAACTGTTGATGAAAAAAACAGTAATAGTATGGTATTGCAGAGAGATACATTGTATGAACCGAGTACATCTTCCCAACTTGAGGCAAGCTATATTTCCACCCACAAGGCTGTGTTTTCTGAACTATTGCAGAAAGTTCCTTGTAAATATTGTACAAACCCTTGTTATAAAACAACACCATTCTATGGGGTATTCTACAAAGATGGAACTTTCATGCGAGCTATATGGAAGTTTTTTTTCAAGTTTACAAGAAGAGGCCAAAAATTCACATGATATATAAACAGCAAACTGGTGAGTGCCTTCCTATCCATAGGTAGAGGGCATGCTACTTTCGAAAGTTTTTCCTCTGTGTTCAACATGCCAACAATGGACCGAAAAACATTTGCCAAATGCATGCACAACTTATCCGTGAAAAACACGGAGGTGAAGAAAAAATGCTCGAAATGTCACGTCAAGCTGTTAAAGAAGCTCACGTAAAAGTAGATGCTTCTCTAAAAAATCAGGAAATAATTGATATGAGTGTGTCATATGACGGTACTTGGCAAAAGCGAAGACATACATCTAACCTAGGATTAGGAATAATCATCGATGTCCTTAGTGGACTTGTCCTTGACTTTTTATCAGAATTGTGTAGTTGCTGGTTGAGATATGGGAGTCGATAGTGCGGAGTTTCACATATGGCAAAAAGGACATGCGGATGAGTGCGACAAAAATTTTGATGGAACTTCTGGAACAATGGAGATGCACGCTGCACTAATTATGTGGAGACGGTCAATTAGTGATTGCCAAATGAGATTCGTTTCCATGCTGAGTGATGGTGATTCAAAAACTTTTCGATTTTTGTCGGACAATAAAATATATGGTTCTGATATAAAAATCGAAAAGGAAGAGTGCCTGAATCATATTGCGAAGAGGCTAGGCACATCGTTACGTAACAAAGTGAAAGAGTGGAAGGTGAAAAAAGTGACTCTTGGTGGGCGTAAGCAGGGAAGCCTTATAGATAAAAACATCACAAAGTTGCAAAATTACTATAGAAAAGCAATAAAAGATAATGTCCCTGATACCGATAAAATGAAAACTGCTATATATGCCAGCCTGATGTATTGCTCGTCAACTGACAAAAAGCCTATGCATGGTAAGTGTCCTGAAGGGGAATCATCATGGTGTTTCTATAAAAGAACCATAGCCAAAGGTGAAACGCCAGGGTCACACAGTTCTAGGAGAACTTACTTGTCGCCACAAGTAGTGGAGAAAATTATGCCTGTTTATCAACGTTTAGCTTCAGACACCATTCTTGAAAGATGCGTAGCAGGCAAGACACAAAATTCGAATGAAAGTCTGCATAGCTGCATTTGGCGAAAATGCCCAAAAGAGGTATTTGTCTCCAAAAGGAGGCTGGAAATAGCAGTAACGGATGCCATCGAAAAGCACAATTTGGTCAATGTGAAATCTGTTGAATCGAAAGAGGACTCATGCCTAAATGACAGTTTTTCTTTGACTATTGCAGAAAGACAAGATAAACGACGCATTTCTCAGAATATTTCTATGAAACAAAGGAAAAGGAAAAGAAATGCCACGAATACAAATGCAGCCTATAGTGCCGGTGCTTTTTAAATTTTTTTTATCAGACTTAGCAAACAGTTTTCTTGTTATGTGTAATTGGCTTTGTTTTATTTTTTTTGAATTTTTGTAATTTAATTGTATTGAAATACTTTATTTTTACTCATTGTGATTATAATCACACACAATGAGTAAATCATCACATTATAAACCAGATAATAGAATATATTATCTGGTTGATAAAATAATAATGAAATACATTCTGCTAATTTACTTTAGATTTTATTAGAATGTTCTTGCTTACTTCAATTTTTATCACTATATATGTGGATATCAGCTACTCGCAGACCACTTCCGAAGCCACGATAGAACTGAAGTGACTCGAGGTAGTCAGCGAGATGGCGAGACAGTTCTCTTCCCGCCGCCATAAGCACAAGATGAAAAACCTCTAACACGCGTGATGTTTTAAATCTAACT
>BMAU01002697.1:0-50813 GCA_019973935.1 Trichonephila clavipes | reverse complement strand
CATTTTAATTAAGAAAATGATTTTAAAACACGTCGCCATCTGCTTCACCTGCAAAATTAAATTCATGAGATTATAAACATAAGTTTTCTTCAGGTCTGTATGCCTTCATAGGACAATGGTTAGCGTAACTGAAAAACTATTGCCCTTTGGAGACATTTTGATCTGAGGCCGTGAGTTTGAATCTGGATTTATTATTATTTTTTTTATTTGGACGTTATTTTTTTCAATCATTTTAAAATCTATAATTAGTGTATATTATAATCAATAGGTGGCGCCATGAGCACGTTTAACATTCCCATACTTCCATTTTTTGTGAACATTTTTTTAAAAACAACTCAACTTATCTGTAGGAGAAAACAATTCAAACTCGCCCCCTGAACTCGAAAACCAAAACCATTGCAGGAGAAAAACAACTCGACTCAGCATGAGAAAATCAACTCAACTTTGCAGCAAGAACGAAACAACTCAACTTAGGTGTAGGGGAAAACAATTCAACTCGCCCCTCAACTCGAAAACCAAAACCATTGCAGGAGGAAAACAACTCACCTCTGCAGCAGGAAAGAAACAACTCAACTCAGCAGGAGAAAACAACTCACCACGGCAGCAGGAATGAAACAACTCAACTCTGTGTTAACGTCGACCACCTGCACCGCCTTTACAGCAGAATCGGCTTTGCTTATCTACTAACATTGTAACATATTTAAAATGTTTTACTTTAAGTGAAATCCAACGAATTTGAAAACTAACATTTTTTTCAAAATCTGTTATGTCATCTATAAAATTTATAAAGTCTTTATCACATTTTATATCATCAAAATCAATGTTAATACTTTTTAAGAAAATTTCTCTTAATTTTACCTTTTTCTATTACAAAGTAGTAAATGTTTACACAGCCTTTAAAATCTTAAGAATAAGTAAAATGTATTTAACCCTCTAAGCGGATAGCACGGAAAATTCCGTCAGTATAAAGATGCTTCGAAAATGCAAAGCACGGATTTTTCTGCCTTCAAGCAACGTTTTCAAAAGCGGATTAGCCTACTTTTCTGAAATCCTTTCCCCCTTTTAAAGGTTTAACATCTTGAAAGATAATTGGGAACGGTGGAAGCAACACAGCAGGACACTGATAGGAAGTTTTATGGCTCGCAGGAAACCCCGTGTTTTGACCCTGGGGCAATCGTAAAAAATCGGGGAGAAATTTCTTTAGACCCCAGGAAGTGTTTATTTGTTACCTCCTTATTTAAAAGTTTTGAAAAGTCCCAACGCATAAGTAAAATATGTTACAATTCCCTTTTGGTTTCATATTAATTTGAAACTGTAACAAGTTGGGGCGTGTCAGTGCAATCTGCTATTTTATATAGTTAGATAAATTATCTTTTTTTAAGTATATTCTTTCGCTTCATTTTTTTTATTTTAATCAAAGCTTTAAGTTTTTGAAACATGATTATTTTATTATAAGATACCGAAAAATATAATAAAACACCGAACTCTTTAAAATTTGAAACCTTTTTAATTTTCCAACCACTAAAAATGAATAAATTTAAACTTCATCAAATCATTTAAAACATTTTCTTACACTTTGATAAAAATAATAACGAAAAAAAAACTAATTAAGCTTTATTAGTTTTTTTTTCAGATTTCAAAGCCCAAGTGTTCAGGGAAGTTTAAGTACAGTGTGCCTAGTTACATATTGTTAAAATACACCGAATTATATTTGAATTTTAAGTGCTTGAACTTCAGTTTACATCAAAGACAACAAGAATGAAGATTTTCACACATTTTTTTTATAACTTGAATGTTTGAATAAATGGTAATCAAAAATATACGGAAACATTTACAGTAGGCATTTATGCATATAAATAAACATAAAAATCAATTTTTAATTCGAGCTATTTAAAAACATTCGAATTATTGTTCAAAAATTTCTATTTATACAAAATACCTCAACATCTATCTTTTTTAAAGGCTAACTGAATAAGTAATTAGAATCTGGATATTTTTTGAAATCTCGACCGTATAAAGCTAGAAATTTTATGTTAGAAATTCCATTTGAAATTTCGAAAAAAAATGCATCGCACAGTTAAAAAATATTTACCATAAGTTTTAGCAATTATTTGAGTATAATAAAAATTTCAAATTTTATTATATAGCTTCTTTGGTATCTTTTAATATTTTTCGAAGATTTCATACAATTCAGTTGAAAAGTGCATGCTAAGAGCAAAAAATATACTAAAAAATTGATGAATATACAATTACAATAAATTCTTACAAAGAAGCAAAACTGAGAAGCTAAAGCGTAGGAATGAAAAATTTCGAGTATATCTGAAGTAGTTTTCGAAATATTTATTTTAAAGTTCAGAAAATTTGTGTGCGTTATGTTATACTTAATATTAATTAAATGGTTAAAATAATATGTTAATATTAGTCCAGGAAAAAATTATATATATATATATATATATATATATATATATATATATATATATATATATATATAAATTACAAATGCAAAAATAAATCTTGAAATTTTCCATACATTTTTATAACAACGAATTGGTGAATTGGCTTCCAATACATTGTTGCGTTTGACAATATGTAATGTAACCAACCCTACTTTAGATAGATTTGTACTACTTTTTCTTAACCGTATTCCTTTTAAAATTAATTCGTGCAGACGAAATACACCTTTGCACCCTTAAAAATTTATGTAAACTATAACGGTTAATTGTAATTTATGCAACTTGTGAAATGTTCATAATTAACCATTTCCGTCTAAACAGTTTACATGAAAAAAAAAGTTTGGACTCCCTCATTCTATAGGGATTTATATAAGATTCTAACATTAAATTTTATTTTTCACCGAATAGGATCGAGTGGTAGTGTATAGTACTTCCACACCACAGGTCTGGTGTTCTATTAACGGGCTGCGCAAGGTCGATTCTGCCTTTCATCCCCGCTACATTGGGTCGATAAATGAGTACCAAGCTTGCTTCGTGTCTTAGACACTGAAGGTCTCTCTTCAGACAGATCACCAAATCGGGACATCTGTTCATGCACCTCAGCGTCCAATGGTCACGTGTATTATGATGGGCACAGTAGTTCCTGGCCCTCATGGATTGTTGTGCCACTGAGTTTGAGTCTTAAGTTTGAGGATTACCTCACTTTGGGAATACCCCTTAGATAAACATGTATTTCCACTCATTTGCAATTAAACATTTTTCTTTCAATTACGTTTATTTCAGAAGAAAGTTTGATTTTTCAAATGTATTTGCTTAATAACATGCATATTTGTGTATTATATTAAACATTTTATCAATCTAAAATTACATGTTTTTATCTCCTCTAAAAGCTTTTAGGATTTTACAACTGATCTTACAATCCATATACGTTTTATAGTAGTATATTTAAAAATGATAAAGACATTTTTACGACTGTGTGAGCTGTTATGCCTCGTTTATAAATATAAAAAATTGCATTCAACTACAGTTTTTAAAATGTACTGAAATAAGTGGAACAACAGGATACTTACATATTATGAATATTTTTGACTGCAGTAAGATATATTTATATTTCGGTTTCTTTACAATTTGAATAGAAGTTGTAAGCCATTTTGCGAATTGTTTGATATTGAGTATAAACCCATAGGCTGTTTAATATTGTAAAGTGTTTTACTTTGATACCAGCACACATTAAAAATAAGGCTCATTTGCAGTTATATGATCAGCTTCAGTGATATTTAAATTTTCAAAAAAGTCTACACGTA
Source organism: Trichonephila clavipes (assembly GCA_019973935.1). Lineage (NCBI taxonomy): Eukaryota > Metazoa > Arthropoda > Arachnida > Araneae > Nephilidae > Trichonephila > Trichonephila clavipes. The sequence goes on along the minus strand of BMAU01002697.1, from coordinate 47,056 downwards.
CGAAAACATTCTTTCACAACCGCACACCACATCTCATACTATATCTTCCCTACAGCAGGAAATATATGTGTATACTGAAAAATTTAATACATGATACATTTCCAAGTGTTAAATTTGTTTTTAAAATTTGGTATGAATACATTGTGGAACTGTCGGTTAACTTCACTGAACAAAATTGTTTTAAGTGTACTGTTTTGAAAGACAAAATTAATTAGGGAGAACTTTTCTCACAATAAAATTTGTAATGACTGAATTGTGTGAAAATGTAGTTATCGATGTGGGACATTTTTCCTTGTAATAAAAGAAACAGAAAGATAAGAAATTTAATTTGAGTAGAAAATGGTTAGAAGTACTGTCATGCGCATTTGAAGAAGTATATCCCCCATTAAATTTAAAAAATTATTGACTGAATGTGTGTTATATCCATTACAAATGCCGATGTAGAAAAGGAATTTTTATTTAATACAAGAATTTCGAAAAGGAGAACACTAGTAAGGAAAATTTAAATTTTTTCCGAAAAATATTCAGTTAACATAAAAATATCTTTTATATGAATTTAATTAAAATAAATTAATAGTATTGAAATCCTTTTTTATGCTATTTTAAATTAAAAATATAACTGAATAGAGAAAGATCGGTTTTATTTCATAAATATAATCATCGTATGTACCATTTATTGTGTTATTGTTTAAAAATGAGATAGGGCCTTTGCTCTTTTTACCTCATTACTTTTTAAAAAACAGGAAAGTGAGCGCGTTTTCTTACTCTCATATTCAAAAATGAATACAAGATGCTTTTTTCTGGTTCAAATCGCAATACCAAAAAAATATATTTTTTTTAATTTTTAAAAAATGACAGAAAAATAAATTTTGTTTGAAGAAAATATAATTATTTTTCAACTTCTAACATACTATTTATTTCATTTTTTCCTTTTTTTTTACCCTGCATTTTGTTTTAATTTTACTGTGACTGAACATATAGGAGAAAGAAATGCCCAATTCCACTGCAGCTTTCATACAAGATTGCCCAAGGCAACTTAACAGCTAGCTGTAAACGATTGATCTCTTGGTTCTTACTTGACAAACGAACCGAACTAGGTCATAAAATTGTCCCCGTTCGACCTCCCAAGTTCTAAAAGGGGGAAAGAAAAGAAGTCTGTTGCATTTTTAAAGCGAACTTCAAAATAAGAGTTAACGCTTTCGGAATAACTTTTCAAGAGGAAGGTATCCACTTAGAGGGTTAATCAGTTATAATTTCTTTATTATGATATAAAAAAATTTTTGCATCTTTAAATTTCCTTAAATCCAACAAATTTTAATTTTTACAAGCCTGAAACTCAATGACAGCATCTTTTGTTTTCCAATTAGGTTTATTAAAATGACAAAATGCCAAGAAATAATTGTTGCGTTCAAAATAATCCAAGCGTTGTTGCATATTAGAAATCACTAATTCCGTGCAAACTCACCCGCCTCTCCAAAAAAAATATTACTAATAAAAAAACTTGTTATTTATTAAAAATCTTAAAACATTCTTCAATGTACACTACATAATCATACTAGTTTAAAAATGTTTGTTCAGTTCCTTATGTATATAAAAGTAAGCTAATTTTTGAAAAATAGCGCTAAAAATCCCATTCACGTTTCAGCAAAGAAATTACATACATCAAAAAAAAATTAAATGCAGGTATATCAGCTGATTTAAATAATGTAATCATACACAAGTATTACAGACATGAAAAATTAAAAACAGTATTATTTTAGAATATCACTAATTAGGATTGATGTCTATGAAGTTTAAAAATAAAATGTAAATTTTTCTAAACTACAGCCGAACCTCCATATTACGAACTCTATATTGCGAATTTTTCTATATAGTGAACTTTTTGCAGGAACAAAGAACATTTCACGATTTTCTTCATTAAATATCTTCCCTATGAACAAGTTCTACCGTAAAGCTTACTATGGGGGCGCTGATGTCATTGGAACCCTTTTTTTATTCCGGTTTCAGCAAAATGAGATTGTTTTGTATACGTTTGTAGGCGGTGGCTGTTTTAATTTGTCTTAGATTTCGCAAAAAAAATTTTTTTTATCAATTAAAAATGAGCAGCCCAAGAAAGAGCAAACTAGGAACTATGTGTTCTGCAGTTGGATGCAGTATGAGAAGCGGTGCAAATTTGCTTTCGACTGTTAAAATGTACCACTTTCCAACAAATCCATCTAGAAGGCTGCATTGCAAAGAAAAACTTGGAAAGCAAATTCTAAACCTGCCCTTTGTAACAAGCATTTCATTACAGGTTAGTATTGAAATGATTCTATTCTAATTTTGTTGCATTTTATCGAAAAAATCTTATGTATTTTGTTACTAACCTTGCTCGAGTCTTGTTTATGGTAACCTTGGCCATACTTTTGGCGACCGTTTTCATAACAATAATATGAAGTAGTTTTCAACTGATTTTATTTGTATATTATTTGCACAATCACATATATTTTTTTAAATGTATAAATTCAAAAAAAATCCTGTTATTGTTACTATGCGCAGATATTTGTTGTATGAAATCATTGTTTTTTGTGTATCTAAGTATAATTACGTAGCGTCGAAATCAAAATTATCCAGACACATTAGTTTTGTGAGAATAATTAAATTTTAACCTTTAATCTGTGTTGTGATAAAAATTTAATGTAATATGTTGCGCTTCGTTTTATTATTAATATGATTTGTTAAATGAAAGGATAATTTTAACTAAGCCTAAGTCAAGGGTGGCCAACTATTTTGGGAAGAGTGTCACTATCTGATAAAAAGAATTATGCATACCACTTCCAACTAACAAAAGAACATGGAAAGCTGAAACGATGTTACTTAAGAATTAATATGATTGTTTACTCAAATCGTGCCTTTTTTTATGCTAATCTTAATAGTGGAAATTTAAAAATAATGTAATAAATAAGACAAAAGTACAAACTTAAGTTTTATTGTTAATAAACTTTTTACAGGTTCATACAATCAGTGAGGTTAGGTATAAAATAAAAATGAGTAGCTTGAAATATTTAATTCAAGATATTTATTAAACCATCAGTACTTTTTTAATGCAGTTTTTAAATTGTAGTTTTTTTACCAAATTATCTATATTAGAGTTAAATATCAAAGATGCTAACAATTGTGGGAAGAGTGCCTTGAGTTAGCTATCCCTCGTTTAAGAATGTTATAAATGAATGTTAAAATATGAATGTTATAAATGAAGCATTGCTCATTATTATAAGAATTATTTCATTTCTAAAAATATTTTAATGCAAATTACCTAAAGAAATAGTGATGCTCAGAAATTAAATGCTGAGTGTCCTGATTATGTGCCGTCTATATTTGCCAGTATGAAGAATAAAGGTTCATCAAGTTCCATGAACCGATATAACAGGCAGGTAAAACGTAGAGAAGTGCGGAATGCTCCCTTAACTGGTATGTACAAACTTTGTTAGTATCGCAAAGTAATCCTAGTAATTGTATTAATTTGCATATTAATCTAGTTTATTTAACTCATGCATATTGGTTAACTTGAAAAATATCAAAAAATTAGTTCAATTTATTAAAAATTTTAATTTCCTTTTGAAATTGTTTGGCTGATTAATATTTATTAATTTATAAATTTTACTTTTAAGAAATAATTTTTCTTTCATTCATTTTTTCCAGAAATTGAGAATGAACCCCCTATATTGAAGCTTGATACCAAAGAAGTAGATTGCCAGACTGACTTAACCTTTCAAGAAATAAGTGAAATGGAAAAAAAGCTCCACTAGAGACAAACTTTGTGAACATAACTCATAAACATTTACAAAATGAGATGTTTACCAATGCGAAAGCTTTTAATTTTTACACCAAATTTCAAAATGTTACTTTCTTCACTGCGTTGTTGAATCTGGTTTTATCTGGTTGGAAGCCTCTCACAAATAAATCCCTTGAGTACTCTGAACAATTGCTTTTGGTTTTTATGAAACTTCGGCTTGGTTTGTTACATGAAGACCTTGCCTTTCGTTTCAAAATTTCCAGGTCAGCTGCAAGCTCAATTTTCAAGGAATGGGTAAGAAGACTGGCTGAGGTCCTTAAAAACCATATACGAGTACCATCTAAAAAACCAAAAAGGAGAAGGGTACCTTCTAAATTTTTGAAAGAAAATTGGAACAGGGTTACGGCATTGATTGATTGCTCTGAAATTTTTATTGATAGAGCTTTCAATCTTGATGCCAGAGCATTAACATTCTCACAATATAAAAGCCACAATACTGTTAAGTTTCTAATTGCATGTACACCATTAGGTAAAGTGTCATTTGTTTCAAAGTTGTATGGAGGAAGAACTTCTGACAAACAAATAATACAGCTAAGCGGATTTTTGGAACAAATTCGACCTGGTGATGTGATATTTGCAGATAGAGGCTTTCCAGTAAAGGACCTGGTTGCTGAAAGGCTTCCTTGGTATTGCCAGCTTCTACTAAGGTTAAAAAAAATTGAGTAGCGCTGAGGTAATAAGTTCTCGTAAGGTGTCTAGACTCCGGGTACATATTGAACGATGTATCGGGAGACTTAAGACCCTCAGAATTTTAAAATTCTTGTGGCCTATCTCTTTCGCTAATAATAAGACCAGTGAAGAAACCTGCATTGGGGATGATGTAATTTTTGTCGTAGCAGCTTTATGCAATATATTAAAAGGACGCTTGATAAGGCCGATGTGATAATTTAAATTTTCTTAATGTGTACCGATATAGGAAAGTTTCTGAAGTTCTTGGCCTAATTCATTATTGGTCATGTGTTACTCATTTACATCTTGCTTACTGCAAGTCACTTATTAGCAAATTGATAATGTACTTTTTTTCTTACCGATGTTTACATTTTATATAAGAAACCTTTTTCTTTTTTTTAAATGTATTTCTTTAGTGCATTGAAATTTGTTCGCAGCATTTTAAACATGGAAAGTAATAAATATTTTTAAAAATATTGTTGTATAAAATATTTATTTAAATTGAAAATTCATCACATGTAAAACAAAATATTGAAACAAATAAAATAATGAATGTCATATTAATCTAGATATGTCTAATAGCAATAATGAAATGTATTTTCACAAACAGCCAGTGTACATAGAATATTAGTTAATATATAAGTTTTTGATTACAAGAATTCCCATTTAGTGAAAGAGTATATTATGGACACATTGTTATCAATCATAAGCTCCTAATTTAATTCTGTTTGTATGGAAATTTTGAATTTAAATTTTTCATTTCAATAAGTGTACATTATAATATAAGTATTTCTTGTGTCTTGATTAAATTTTTATTTCCAAAGTGATTCCAACATATTTAAAGTAGAGGCAATAATATTTATTCTTTAACCCTCTAACTGGATAGCACGGAAAATTCCGTCAGTGTAAAGATGCTTCGAAAATGGACTGCACGGATTTTTCTGCCTTCAAGTAACGTTTTCAAAAGCGGATTAGCCGCACTTTTCTGAAATCCTTTCCCCCTTTTAAAGTTTAACATCTTGAAAGATAATGAGGGACGGAGGAAGCAACACAGCAGGAGTTTTATGGCTCGCAGGGAACCCCGTGTTTTGACCCTGGGGGAATCGTAAAAAATCGGGGAGAAATTTCTTTAGAACCCAAGAAGTGTTTGTTTGCTAGCTTGTATTTTAAAAGTTTTCAAAAGTCCCAACGCATAAGTAAAATATGTTACAATTCCCTTTTGGTTTCATATTAATTTCAAACTGTAACAAGTTGGGGCGTGTCAGGGCAATCAGCTATTTTATATAGTTAAACAAATTACCTTTTTTAAAGTATACTCTTTCGCTTCTTTTTTCTTATCTTAATCAATGCTTTCAGTTTTTGAAACATGATTATTTTATTATAAGATGCCCCCCTCCCAAAAAAATAATAAAACACCAAACACTATAAAATTTGAAATCTTTTCAACCTTCCAACCACTAAAAATGAATAAATTTAAACTTCATCAAATCATTTGAAACATTTTCTTACACTTTGATAAAAATAATAACAAAAAAAAAAACTAATTAAGATCTATTAATTTTTTTTAGATTTTAAAGCCCAAGTGTTCAGGGAAGTTTACGTACAGTGCCTAGTTATATATTTTTAAAATACAACGAATTATATTTGAATTTTAAGTGCTTGAACTTTAGTTTACATCAACGACAACATGAATGAAAATTTTCCCACATTTTTTAATAACTTGAATGTTTGAATAAATGGTAATCAAAAATATACGGAAACATTTACAGTAGACATTTATTTATATAAATAAACATAAAAATCAATTTTAAATTCGAGCTATTCAAAAACATTCGAATTATTCTCAAAAATATCTATTTATGCAAAATACCTCAACATTTATCTTTTTTTCAAGACTAACTGAATAAGTAATTAAAATCTGGATATTTTTTGAAATCTAGACCGTATAAAGCTAGAAATTCTATGTTAGAAATTCCATTTGAAATTTCGAAAAAAAATTTATTGCAAAGTTATAAATTATTTACCATAAGTTCTAGCAACTCTTTGAGTATAATATAAATTTCAAAATTTATTATATAGCTTCTTTGGTATTTTTTAATATATTTTGAAGATTTCATACAATTCAGTTGAAAAATGCATGCTAAGAGCAAAAAATATACTGAAATAACCGAGGAATATACAATAAAGTTTTACATAGAAGCAAAACTGAGAAGCTAAAGGGTAGGAATGAAAAATTTTGAGTATATCTGAAGTAGTTTTCGAAATATTTATTTTTAAGTTCAGAAAATTTGTGTGCGTTATGTAATACTTAATATTAATTAAATGGGTAAAATTATATGTTAATAACAGTCATGTAATCGTGTGATGACACATTCATATACTAATAAAAATTATAATGGTCATTGATGCGAATGTCAAGAATTTTATGTAATTTTAAATTCAGACATTAAGATATTGATGTAGAAAATATAAAACGACCATCTAAAATACATGAAAAATGCAGTCTGCTATAAAATGATCTTGGCAAACAAAAAATCTGGCATTTTCACTTACTATGGCAGAGCCGGCTTAGTCAGGGGCGATCTGGAAAAAAGAGAGAGAACCGTGGTTTTGATGGATGCCGCTCTAGCTTTTAAAGTTCCCAGGAAAAATTATACATATATAAATTACAAATGCAAAAATAAATCTTTTAATGTTCCATACATTTTTATAACAACGAATTGTGGAATTGGCTTCCAATACATTGTTGTGTTTGACAATATGTAAGGTAATCAACCCTACTTTAGATAGATTTGTACTACTTTTTCGTAACCTTATTCCTTTTAAAATTAATTCGTGCAGCCGAAATACACCTTTTGCACCCTTAAAAATTTATGTAAACTATAACGGTTAATTTTAATTTATGCAACTTGTGAAATGTTCAAAATTAACCATTTCCGTCTAAACAGTTTACATGAAAAAAAAGTTTGGACTCCTTCATTCATTAGGGATTTATATAAGATTCTAACATTAAATTTTATTTTTCACCGAATTGGATCGAGTGGTAGTGTATAGTGCTTCCACACCACAGGTCTGGGGTTCTATTAACGGGCTGCGCAAGGTCGACTCTGCCTTTCATCCCCGCTACATTGGGTCGATGAATGAGTACCAAGCTTGCTTCGGGTCTTAAACACTGAAGGTCTCTCTTCAGTCAGACCACCAAATCGGGACATCTGTTCATGCACCTCAGCGTCCAATGGTCACGTGTATTATGATGGGCACAGTAGTTCCTGGCCCTCATGGATTGCTGTGCTTCTGATTTTGAGTCTTAAGTTTGAGGATTACCTCACTTTGGGGGTACCCCTTAGATAAACATGTATTTCCACTCAATTGCAATTAAAATATTTTTTTCAATTACGTTTATTTCAGAAGGAAGTTTTATTTTTCAAATGTATTTGCTTAATAACATGCATATTTGTGTATTATATTAAACATTTTATCAATCCAAAATTACATGTTTTTAGCTCCTCTAAAAGCTTTTAGGATTTTACAACTGATCTTACAATCCATATACGTTTTATAGTAGTATATTTAAAAATGATAAAGACATTTTTACGAGTGTGTGAGCTTTTATGCCTCGTTTATAAATATAAAAAATTGCATTCAGCTACAGTTTTTAAAATGTACTGAAATAAGTGGAACAACAGGATACTTACATATTATGAATATTTTTGACTGCAGTAAGATATATTTATATTTCGGTTTCTTTACAATTTGAATAGAAGTTGTAAGCCATTTTGCGAATTGTTTGATATTGAGTATAAACCCATAGGCTGTTTAATATTGTAAAGTGTTTTACTTTGATACCAGCACACATTAAAATAAGGCTCATTTGCAGTTATATGATCAGCTTCAGTGATATTTAAATTTTCAAAAAAAGTCTACACGTACGAAAACATTCTTTCACAACCGCACACCACATCTCATACTATATCTTCCCTACAGCAGGAAATATATGTGTATACTGAAAAATTTAATACATGATACATTTCCAAGTGTTAAATTTGTTTTTAAAATTTGGTATGAATACATTGTGGAACTGTCGGTTAACTTCACTGAACAAAATTGTTTTAAGTGTACTGTTTTGAAAGACAAAATTAATTAGGGAGAACTTTTCTCGCAATAGAATTTGGAATGACTGAATTGTGTGAAAATATAGTTATCGATGTGTGACATTTTTCCTTGTAATAAAAGAAACATAAAGATAAGAAATTTAACTTGAGTAGAAAATGGTTAGAAGTACTGTCCTGCGCAGTTGAAGAAGTATATCCCCATTAAAATTAAAAATTATTGACTGAATGTGTGTGTTATGTCCATTACAAATGCCGATGTAGAAAAGATATTTTTATTTAATACAAGAAGTTCGAAACAGAGAACACTAGTAATGAAAATTTAGATTTTTTCCGAAAAATATTCAGTTAACATAAAAATATCATTTATATGATTTAAATTTAAATAAATTAAAAGTATTGAAATCATTTTTAATGTTATTCTAAATTAAAAATATAATTTAATAGAGAAAGATCTGTTTTATTTCATAATTACGCACCATTTATGTCTTATTGTTTAAAAATGAGATAATGCCTTTACTCTTTTTACCTCATAACTTTTTTTAAAAACACGAAAGTGAGCGCGTTTTCTTACTCTCATATTCAAAAATGAATACAGGATGCTTTTTTCTGGTTCAAATCGCAATACCAAAATATATTTTTTTAATTTTTAAAAAATGACAGAAAAATAAATTTTGTTTGAATAAAATATAACTATTTTTCAACTTTTAACACGCCATTTATTTCATGTTTTTTTTACCCTGCATTCTGTTTTAATTTTACTGTGACTGAATCTATAGGGAAAACGACAGAGTAGAAGGAACTACGGTTTTCATACAAGATTGCCCAAGGCAACTTAACAGCTAGCTGTAAATGATTGCTATCCTGGTTCTCAATGATCAAATACGCCGAACCAAGTCATAAAGTTGTCCCCTTTCGACTTCCCAAGTTTTAAAAGGGGGAAAGAATTGAAGTCTGTTGCATTTTTGAAGGGAATAGCAATATAAGAGTAAAACGCTTTCGGAATAACTTTTCAGGAGGAAGGTATCCAGTTAGAGAGTTAATGTAGTAATGATTCCAAACCATTGAAAAAATATATACAAATTAAAGAAATTTAACTTTTCAAAAATTTTATTACTAGCTTGTACTTTACAAGTTAGAATACAAATTTTTAGAGCATTGTTTCTATATATTGAAATGGGGCTTACTTTCCCACACAATACATAGTTAAATAAATCTAAACTTTTGTGATTCCTCATTTTTTCTCTTGTGTAAGTACATTCCTTTTCTACAAGGTACATGCATATGTCTCCAAAAGTTATTGGAGGCCACAACTTCTTATTATATACAAATACATACTCCAGTGTACTCTGATCAAATGGATCAGGAAGTTTGTTTCCATTACAAGATAATTTTTCATCATAACGAGCCTTTGCAGTTTCATCCAATTCCATTTAATAACCACTCGACATGATCTATAAATTACAAATTCAGAAATTAACACACATAATATTGTTCTTTTTCTCAACGTGATATAATTTACAAAATACAATACATATGGATTCAAAGGACTGATAAAATAACTATAACAAATTACAGTTAATCTTTAGTTAGCATAATTAATCTTTATCAACATACAATTAAACAAAATAGAAATAATAAGAAAATTTCGAACACTACACTTGAAGGAATTAAGATTTAATGTGGTCGAACAATTAACAAAATATAAATAATAAAAAGTATTTATCCTATATTTATAAATTACTTTTCTTCAAATAAATAGGAAAGAAATTTAATCCAATAACTATAAAAAATGTGATATATAGAAACACTTGCCGGCAAGTACATGCATTATCTTAATGAATATAAAATTTACCAAACACAAATAAGTAAAAAAATTTCCAAAGTATTTGTCATTACTTTTCGTTTTATATCCAGGAAAGGAACAAAAAAAATTCACATATATATTAACACAATTATTATAATAAATCTTATATGATAACGCAAATAAACAACAATAAAACAAATCCAATATGGCGCACGTAAGCTAATACTATATACTGAGTATACATTTCGCTTGTTAAACATTCTATTAGTCTCCAAAAAAAGCGATTATATCAACCTAACTCTAAGTTAGCCAAAAATTTAACAAGGTATTTTGCAAAAAAATACTGAATTAAATTATATAAAATTCGAAATCTGAAATCTACAGATAATCTTCTATCCATATAGTTAAAAAAAGTTTCAAAAACTTGCATTAAAACTTTGAAAAACTGAGTTGAATTTCGATGTTTTCCTATAGATTAACATTATACCGGAAGTTCCGATGGACTGCACTCAATGTTGTTGTTTAGAAAATAGAACTTGTTGTAACGAAAGGCATTTTCTATATAAAAAATTTTTTTTTGCAACTCAATTTTTTTCTTTCCTATTTTTAAAGTATTTCTGGACATCTCAAGTTATTCTCTCTTTCAACACATTTTATGGTGGTCATAAATCTTGAATTGGTTTTTTCGGTGACTAATTCGCCGAGAGCAATAGAATTTTGGGAGTTTCATCCAAGATGTACAGCCATCAACCCCCATTGTGCAGTTCACTAGAAACATCTTCGATATCCCCTTTCACCTTCATTGGAGGTTTAATTATAAAATAATGCATGCTTAAAATTACTTGTTTGCTGCTTTAAATCGGAAAATGTCTTTAAAATTCATTAACTTTAATATAAAATTATTTTTTCTTAATGTTGGAAATACAGGGTATTTCTCGACATATTTTTTACTTGTTTTCCTTATAGTTTTTTTGAGGGGGAGGGGGGTGGTAAGAAATATAAAAGAAATAGTTTTTAAAAAATTTACTAAAATGTGTGAATAATTACTTTTTTTAGTAAATACTCCTCTTCTAAAAAAAATTGCTCTCTATTTAACCACTTTCTATTCTAAGTTGTTTACGTTTTATCTTAAGAAAAGAACTGCATAAAAATTCGCTTACGGAGCGTGTGCTCAAATAATTGGCTCATTCATGTATATATCTTCATTAATTCATTAATTTGAAATTCTGTGGTAAAAGGTTACCAGCGAGAATAATTCTTTTGGCATCGGTTGCATCATTTTTGGCGACTTTATCACCTGTTCCAGCGAAACGAAGAAGTGTCGGAAATTAACTAAAAAACAATCCGAAATATTCCAAGGGAAGATGGTTTGTATTTCGATTAATCCCTAGTTCACACACACACAAAAATCGCTTTAGCGCCAAACCAGATAACCCTGAATCATCGTATTATTAACCATCTACCAATGAAAAGAAAGCTTAATTACTGAGCATGCTGAGGAGAAATGCACGAGACGACAGTAACTTTAAATGCTTGAAGTTTTTTTGGGGATGTTTGAAATCACAGCATTTCTGGACATTTAGCAAGGGGCAAAAGTCAATCAACTAAAGTCACTCAAATACCTACTGATATGAGGTTGTAGCTCGAAAGAGCGGAGTATATACTCAAGTCATCAACCCAACGATATTTTGGTACAATTTCTGATTTGACAGCGGTCTTCGATTCTGGGAATTTGTGTTCGTAGATTTGGAAGGTAAAAAGATTACATTCAAGAACAGATCCAAACTCCACCTTCTCACTCGGACAGAAAAAAGCTTAGTTTGTTTTTGAAAAAGTTCCTGGATGTTGCATTTAGAATTTTCTCATAATATTAAGGAGAACAGAAATGCTGCCTTTTCAATTTTGAAATCATAATCTGAACTCTGTAACCTGTTGGCACAAGATGCTTACTTTGTATTGTTGTTTTTTTTTAAAAAAAAATGTTCTGATATAGGCGTTTTTAAGCAAGTGGAAAAAAGGTGCTTCATTGTATAATTTTTAGCATTGTCATTTAAATCCAAATCATTCTATTCTACTTTGTTTTGCAAAACTTTATTGTAAGGCAGTGCTTCTCAAACTTTCAATACTGGCGCCCCCCTTATCAATCACAATTTTTATCGCGCCCCCCTTATACATTAATAATGCACTGAATGCAATAATAATGCACTTTTTTTTACGCTAAAGAAATAATCTTAATTATATACCGTACAAATTCATGACATAAGTATTAAATTTTGTATATGTTGCTTTTAAGCAAAAAAAAAATATTAAGTAATAGGATAATTATTATGTTATTTTTCCTTTCTCTAATTTTTAAATTGGAACATATTGCAAAATGCGGTGGCTGCTTAGAAGACAAAATATAGATATCAGCTTTTTTTTAGAAAGAACTCAGTGGGTCAATTTCTAATCATTAGCATTCCTTTGAAAAATTTGCTCTGTAAGACAAGCCCATGGAAGTCGCTAATATTTATTTAACTTGTTCTTAATTTATTATTAATTAGTTAGTTATAAAATACTCTGTGCAGCACTGATACATTAAAAGTATACCGGCTGAAGTACCCGCTATTTGCACGAGTTCATTTATAAGAAAATAAAACATTATTGATATAATCGCTGAATTTTAAGGATATAAAGCCAAGAGCGCAACAATGTTTACAAAAATGTAAAATGATTTTTTTAAATCATTGATCAAATTATAATTAGTTTTAAGCGAACTGTAATTTTAAGCCTCACAGAATTAGCATTTAGAGTTGATGTTGAATAATGAACAATAATATAAAATTCCGATGAGAAATAATTGTATTATTTTCAATATTTAAAGTCTCTCTCTCTCTCTTAACATGTTTTAAACCTGGAGCAGACACGCACTTGATACTAATGGTCGAGTGGGGTTATTGAGCCACCCCAATCTTTTTTATAATAATTATTTTTATAGTATACAATAAAAATCGTAATTCTAGTGAATAATTTAATTAAGAGAAAATATACTCACCTACTTTCAAGAACACAGAAAATATTTCGGAAAAAAAGTTATCAAACCAGGAACTCAGTTAAAACAAGTACCTCAAGATTGTAAAAAAACGTTTGTCACTCCCAAAAAAGAGGGAGATATGTGACAAATATATTTTAGTTCACACGTTAAGACTGCCAAACAGGAGGATAGAGTGTCAGAGCCATTGGTAACAATTAAACAGTTTTGCCAGAATTACCGATTTCGTGCACTTTGTGCTCGGCGTGACAGCTCCGGAATAAAAGTGTATTTATTACAATATGGATGTTCAAAAAAAATTATGTAAAACGTTTTTCATTATGCTTTTTTTATGTTTGGGAATAACTCATAGAAATAAATCTTGGCCAAGTAATCCTTCAAAGAGCTAGCTCTCTGTGCTTTTCCATAAATCATAAAAATATTTTACAAGAAAAAAATCGCAGCAGAAATAGTTTATTTGCAACTTCCCTAAATGAAAAAACAAATACATAAGAGCAGGGACGTAACTAACCGTACAAGTAAGTTCGAAGGTCAAACCGCAGCAACTACATTCTGCTGCCTACAGCTGATGTGAAAATAATATAACAGTAATGAATTTTTTATCTTCCTAAAAATTTTTTCGATTATGGGTCTGGGTTTTGTTTTTTCTCATTTTGGTTTGTAAAGAAACCGTAATAGAAGTAGAAGCTTTAATTTTTTATGACGTAATATCGCAGATATATAAATTATATCGGTGTAAATGTGTATTTTTTTATTTCGTCAGAAAGTATTTTGTTTTACTTCATTCCAGTAAATAAATTTTTTAAATCTTTTATTTTCGATATGCTCGCGCCCCCCTTGTACGTTTATCGCGCCCCCCCAGGGGGGCGCGCCCCACAGTTTGAGAAACACTGTTGTAAGGAGTATAAAACTATTTTGCAGAATCTTATAAACAACAGAATATTCAAAATCTCAGCTGCACATACAAATAATAGGCAAAATAAGTATAAGTAAGTTTTGTCCTTTACTGAACAAACTTCCTGTACATTACAGTATACATTTGATGATTCTGAAATGTCCATAGTAGAAGGCAGTTAAAATAAAATGAAATTTTCCAAATGCTGTGACATTACTTTTTATTTTGACTAAAAAATTCTGTCAATTTGAATCTTAAGGAGGCACGGTACAATTTATCAAAGTCTTTGATTTAATGGTTTTCACAAATTTGTTGGTGGTCCTTTGGTAAATTAGCTTTTGTGCTCAAAATACCACAAAAGCTAACTATTTAACTTTTTTAAAGAAAATTTTGAAAATTCATGTCTTTGATATGCTTCTGCTCTTACAATTATTGACATACAATTTGTTGTATACATGTAATTTGTTACAAGTATGTTGAACAATATTGATGGGAGGCGTGTGCTATGTATTTGAGAGAGGGGAGCAGTGATGGGAGGCGGCGGATTATTCAGCAGACCTCAAAATTTCGAAGTCAGTTTTTTGGAATTCGTTTCTTTTTCCCTCACTGAAGGGTAGATATCCTCGACAAGGGAGTGCCGAAAAGGTTCTCGCGCCTGGGGCTCATTAGACCCATAAATTGCGGGGTGCGTCAACAAATTTCCCGCGTTTCCAAAAGTTCGATAACCCTCGGGGTTTCGAACGATCAAACTAACTCTACGCTGGTTCTGGACCAATCAGAGATAATTACGTGGACAAGACAAAGAGTCCGCTCTAGGATTTCGGCGTAAAAAGTCGTAGAATAAAACGGGACGCACCCCGATTTTGAGACAGACTGACCACGATTTTGAGACAGAGAGAGACGATCCCTGAGCTATAGAATATCAAAGAAAAAACTTCCGCGGAGACTCCGGGTGTCGATCATGCCCATTCTCCTACTCTGTTTTCCCTCTCTCAAGCTAAGTTAAATTTTGATTTTGCAATGAAGTAAATTAACTAATAATTTTGCTTAATAAATAAATTTAATAATGTAACCCCCGAAGTTTAAACTCTTCTCATATGAACAGTAGAAAGACTATCGCGCCCTCTAGTGGCTAGAACAATCTTCAGTAATGGCCAAGCTTCGGAACTGTAAGGACGTACGAGCATGCGCTCCGGTCCCTTTCAGTTCTATTGTAACTGTTAGTTCTCAAGTTATGTATGTAAATGTTTGTTTTGTCTAATAAACGTGTTTAATTAACTAGTTGACTTTATTAAAAACCCCTTCCCCGCGTGTCCCTTTATTACATTGGGTCACTCCCCTTATAATTTGACGCCCAACGTGTTTTTATAGTTAAAGAGGCTTGGCTGTTGCTCGCTATTAATTTTCAGGTTAACCGCTATTGTTCCGTTCTCACCTGTAGAATGAGCAAGTTTAACAAAATCGTTGGATTTATCTTCACCTGAAGAACAAGTAAAGTTTTTACTTTGAATTTTCTTTTAAGTATTATACCTTATAATACTAAATTAACCATTGCATGCCCAAATGCAAATTGGATTTAATATCCTAAAGAATTGTGTAAGTTTTAATTTCTTAAAAATTGACTTCATTGTTCTTACATAGAGAACATTCTTTACTGATTTGAATTTAGAACGTCCTGTTCGAATTAAATTAAGAAATCTTTTTTTCTTATTTCAAGAAATATAATTGTGTAATTTGCTAAACAGCATAACATACAGTTAAATTATATTCAATGTGTTTTTAAAATATACTTCCTGTGTGTATTGTTTAACCTTATAAGTATAACGTTGTTTACTTAAAAGCTTAAGTGAGAACACAAAACCAAATATATATGTATTTATGTGTATTATTTTCTCTGAATGATTACAATTCTTGTTTGAAAGCATTTAAGCTGGAAAATTTTTTGTATTGTTATATGCTATTTTCAAAAAAATATATTCATTTATGTGTATAATTTTTAATGTGAAATGTACATTAATTGATAAAAGATTTATTCATTATTTCACTCGATTTCATAATATTTTTTTTAAAGAAGAGAATTGATCATATATTCATTTCCTTTTCTGTACGCGTATGACTCATGAAAATACGATTTTAACCATTGCTGAGTAAAGAAAAAAAAGTGAGTGATTGCTCAAGGCCATAAGCTGAAGTGTGCATTTCTTTATTATTAGAATAAAGGGTAATAACGTTTTTTTTTTCTTCTTTTGAATACGTTAAGGAATATTATGTCTGCCAAGTAGAACTTTTATTTATGAGTTTATGATTTATTTTTAACTTGATTGTGCCGATATTTCAACTGTGTTTTAGATTAGTGATGATTTTTAACATGATTTTATAAGTTTTTATTTTTGGCTAAATGTTTGATAGTATTTTTACTTAGATTTTTTGAGTTATAAGTGATATCTACGAGAATGTTTTTATTTTTTTCATTTTGTGATTCATACAAATTTTTCGAATTGCATTTTGTAGAAATTAAGATATTATTTTTATGTTGCATAATACTGTATTATTAATTAATTAATAACATTTGGTTAAATTTAATTTAAAGTTCAACGAATAAATTTGTAATTAATTTTAAGTGACATTTCGCAATGATCTATTTAGAAAAAGGTCGCAGGCGGGACCTCCTTGAATTGGCGGAAACGCTAGGTATAACAATACAAGACAATTTTTAAAGTTCTTGACATAAAAGTTGCAATTTTAAATAGTGAGGGATATGATGCAGAATTTACGTGTGATTGCTTAAATCGCATTATTAGTGATAGAAAAGAGCTCGAGTTGCGGGTTGAAAGAGAAAAAAAAACCAAAGACAATTTGAATTGCAAAAACTCCAAATTACAACTAATACTTCTACAACTTCAGACTCCAATATGCCAAAGTTAGAACTCCAAAAATTACTTCCGATTTTTGATCCAAAGACAACTGATATAACAATTTACCTCTTCGAAAGACAATTAACATTTTAAAAGTACCAATTCAACAGTGGGTGGTATACCTTGTTGGTCTTTTACCAACTGAAGTTTCAAATTTAATCACTAAAGAATCTTTTGCCGATGCTCAAGACTACAATAAAGTCAAACAGATTCTTCTAAAACGCTTTAAATTAAGTGCAGAAAAATTTCGGCAGATGTTTTCCGACACACTAAAGATCCTGTGAAAACCTTGCGTGACTTCTACTTTGACTTGCAAACATATTTTGATGGGTGGCTGAAAGAATCAAAAGTTACGACGCTTGAAGAATGAAAGATTTGATTGTGGCGGACCAAATAAAAAAGAAAACCCCTCAAGATAACAAAGATCACTTTTTGGACCAGTGGTGTAATTGGAACAATCCTCTACAACTAGTGGATAAGCTAGATTCGTATGAAGAAGTTAAAAACATGAGAAATAAAAACAATAAAAACTTTAGCTGGAAACAAAAGAAATGAATTCCAGTCCCTGGAGAAGTAACTACACACAAAATCCTAAGTTGTCGTATGAACATTCTCTGTCTGGTTTCCCCAGTCAAAGTAGGCGGGAAACCGGGATTCCCAGTAACAGTAGGCGGAATCCCATTTCCAAAGACAGAATACTGAAAAGAAAATCGTTGATACAAAAGAAGACAGAACTCCTGTATCTTGCTATGGATGTGGTGCTCCTGGAATCATTCGATCAAGATGCCACACTTGCAACCCAGTTCGACAAAAAGATGATGCCTTGTCATCAAGTCTGAATCAATCAAACTTTTATAGTTTTTCTAGTGAAAGTAATCCCATTAGTATAATCCAAATTTCCATTTGTAATACAGAAGCAGCAGTTTGTGCTGATACTGGTGCTACACATTCAGTGGCTGGTGAAAAATTATACCATTTACTTAAACAAAAGGATTGAATTTTGAAGAGAAAACCATGCAGATGACTCTTGCTGACGGTCGTACTCAAACCACAGAAATACTGACAACTTCTGTAGACATTAGTATTCAAGGAAAAGTCATTCCCCGGAACTATTAATTTTGAAAAATGCTAGAGGTAACAGAACCCTTCTAGGCATAGACTTTTTAACAGCTGCAGGGATCGTCTTAGATCTCCAAAGAAAACAATGGTACTTCACTGAAACGTCTCACAGAAAATATAATTTTGTGAAAGCGCCTCCTAATATCAATGCTCTGCTCATTGTTGACCCTGAACCACATCTTTGTCAACTTCGGAAAAATGAAGGTACTCACCTTTCAATTCCACAACGGGCAGAACTAAATTCACTATTGGAAAAGTATGAAGAATGCTTTCAACCAGGAGGAGAGCCTACATCATTTATTGAACATCGTATAAATACAAGAAACCATCTTCCAGTTGCAGTGCCACCTTATAGGATGAATCCTTCCAAGAAGGAAATATTAAAACAAGAAATCGATAGACTTCTCTCAGAAGTCATAATTGAAGAATGTGAATCCCCGTATGCTTCCCCAGTGGAACTTATACCAAAACCAAATGGAACATTTCGCCTCTGTATTGATTACAGGAAATTGAATGAAATTACAGTCGCAGATACCTATCCTCTTCCTAGAATGTATGACTTGTTACATCAAGCAAAACTCACTCCTTTCATGTCTACACTTGATCTGCGAGCAGGATACCATCAGGTTAAAGTGCATGTTGAAGATCAAGACAAGACAGCATTTGTTTGTCCTTTTGTCTCTCACTTACCCTTTCTTACGAATGCCATATGGTTTGCGCAACGCACCTGCTACGTTTCAAAGACTGATGAACCGTTTTTGTAATGGTCTGGAAGACATTCTAGCACTACCTTATCTATATGATATAATTGTTTTGTCAGAAACTTTTGAAAAACACATGTTTGATCTTAAAACTATTTTTGAAAGACTCTTACATTTCAAACTTAAAGCAAATAGAGAAAAATGCCATTTTGCCTCTTCTCGAGTTAAATATCTTGGATTTTGGATTACACAAAAAGGAATAGAAGTTGATCCAGAAAAGGTTGCGTCTATGCTGGATATTCCACCCCCTAAAAACGTCAAAGAACTACAATCTTTTCTGCAAACTTGTTCGTGGTTTCGAAGATGTATTCAAGATTTTGCGAAGATTTCACGTCCACTAAGTTATCTTACAAAGAAGAAAGTCAAGTGGCAGTGGGGATTTGACCAACAAAATGCTTTTCAAACCCTTAAAAACAGTCTTACAACACCTCATGTGTTAAAGCAAGCAGATGGTACTAAGCCATATATTATTCGAACAGATGCTAGCAATTATGCCCTTGGAGCAGTTTTACTTCAAGGAGAAGGATCTGATGAACATCCTATAAAATACGCTAGTCGACTGCAAACCCCAGCAGAACGCAATTATTCCACCACAGAGAGGGAGGCCCTTGCTGTGGTATGGGCTCTGAAGAAATTTCGTGGTTATATTGAAGGAACAGAAATAACCATGGCATCCGACCACCAACTTCTGAAATGGCTTCTAAACCTCAAATCTCCAACCGGACGACTTGCAAGATGAGCACTTGAAATCCAGTCTTTCAACTTGAAAGTACAGTATATTCCTGGTAAAGCAAATGTCGTTGCAGACATGTTATCTCGCCCAGTTACTCAAGAAGAAGAATCCTTTTGCGAAGAAAATAATATCACGATAGCTGATATGCCTACACGAAGTTGTAAGGACATGCGTGAGGCGCAGCTTAAAGATGATAATTTAAAGAAAATCATCGACAGTTTTGAATCCCCTCTAAAAACTGAAGAATATGCAAACTGGACTGAACGTGGATTTTTGATGAATCAAGGTGTTTTGTATCGTTATGTTCCTGATGCTGATTCTGCAGAAGCTAAGTTAGTCATTCCAACTGCTGAACGTGAATAAATAATGGAAAGACATCATAATGATCCGATGGCTGGACATTATGGAGAAGAGGGAACATTCCAGAAAATCGCCAGATGATATTATTGGACAGGCATGAGAAAGTACATATCCGATTATATTAAGAAATGTCCAGAATGTGCTCGCTTTAAGGCTACAAACCAGAAAACCTGCCGGTTTGCTTAGAACTCCAGTCTATACACAGAGATTTAAAGTCATTGCTATTGATTTATTTGGGCCATTGCCTCAAACTGGCACAGGTAAACTATGGATTTTCATTGTCGAGGATTGTGCCACGAAGTGGGTTGAGTTATTTGCCCTTTCTCAAGCCAGTGCTCGTCAATATGCAACAACTCTGATAGAAGAAGTTTTCATTTGTCATGGCATACCAAGACGAATTATCAGTGACAATGGAATGCAGTTTGTCATTGCTGTTCTACAACAGATTTGCTTTACTTTAAATATAAGTCAAAACTTCATACCAGTTTATTCACCACAATCTAATCCAGTAGAGCGAAAAAACAGAGACCTTAAACCCCGACTTGCAATACTTGTTGGAGACGATCATTCTAGTTGGTATTCCAAACTCCCAGTCATACGTTTTGCCATGAATACAACTGTCTGTGATACTACAGGTAACACTCCTGCTAACCTACTATTCGGGAGAGAGCTACGAACTGTAGACGATGTGGTGCAAGATTTCAAAAAAGCGTCGTTCACAATGACAATTTTGTTGCCGAAATAACACCTTATTTAAAACTATTTGCTACTATTACTGAAGACATACGAGAAAGAATAGAAACAAAGCAGGATCAACGAAAAAAGCAATATGATAAAAATCGCCGTCCAGTTTATTATTCTCCTGGAGATAAAGTTTGGGTTACTTTACATCCCATCAGTAATGCAAAGAACAAGAAAACTTTCAAGTTCATGCCAAAGCGTGACGGTCCATATCTAATTCTCACCCAAAAGTCACCGACTTCTTATGTTATCGCAAGTCTTGCTAATCCATCAGAACCGATTGCTACTTACCATACTTCTGCTTTAACACCTGTTAAAGACATAAACACTTCTCCGATAGATCCCCTTCGGAAAAGAGGCCGACCACGAAAAGTTACATCCAAATCACAAAATAAAGATGTTCCAAGCCCTTCGACTGCTACAAAAGCAGTTTTCAACAGAACCATCCATCCCTCAACAAGAGCTACTACTACAACAACTAATTATGACTCCTCGCCAGGACGTAGTCAGATCCATAGGGGGAGATTGTAACCCCCCCTAGTTTAAACTCTTTTCATATGAACAGTAGAAAGACTATCGCGCCCTCTAGCGGCTAGAACAATCTTCAGTAATGGCCAAGCTTCGGGACTGTAAGGACGTACGAGCAAGCGCTCCCCGATCCCTTTCAATTCTATTGTAACTGTTAGTTCTCTAGTTATGTATGTAAATGTTTGTTTTGTCTAATAAACGTGTTTAATTAACTAGTGGACTTAATTAAGAACCCCTTCCCCGCGTGTCCCTTTATTACATTGGGTCACTCCCCTTATAATAATGTTTTAAAACTATACGATTAGTGTATAATTTATTGTGAGATGAGAGTTATTATTTAGAATTAGTTAACTTAATTAATTGTCATGATGCGATGTGAAGTTAGGAATCTGGGTTCAAAGATTTAATAATTTAAATAAGTCCAAAATAGCATCGCATCATTTGGTGCCGTGACCAGCCGTCGATTTTTTTTTCTTTGCATCATCTGGTGCCGTAACCTTTTTCTTTTCCTAAAGGAGATGTTGGGTCACCGAATGATAATCTAAGTTCAACTGTTAAACATGTAAAAAATTTTATTGTGTGCTATTGTGTTTTGATTGTATTTATTACTCAACTTTTCCAGTTGTGAAATTTTTTTTCTCGCAGTATTTTTTTTTTATTTAGATACATGGGGATGTTGCAAACAACAAATTCTGAAAGAGGGTGCTGACGATGTGACAGGTACTGGTGCTTTTCTTTTATATCGATGTTGAATTTTTTATATATATGTATTCACGCAAAAGTCGATTGGTTAAAAGTTTTTTTTAATTTTCCGAGATTATGAATTTTCTCTTACCCTGCACGAGTGCTTGAATTCAGTTGTTTTAGTTTGAATTTAATTATTTCTGTTGCAATTTAATCTCGTTAGCAATTTTGTTTTAATTTTTAAACTTGCCACGTACGCGACATTCCGACCCCCTTTTGACGCAGACAGCATCTGAAAAATTTAATCTAATTGATTTGATCCCAAAGTATGACGGAAGTGAATCGTTGGGAATATGTAGGTTCCTGGAGAAAATTAATGGTGTTGCAAATTTAGGTAAGTGGTCTAACGCTGAGAAAGTCACTATTCTGAAACTAAAATTAGTGGGAATAGCTGAAGAATTTTTTTTATCCGATCCAACCCACAGTAATTTAACAGAATTCAACGATATCGCTAGAGCTCTCATTTCGAGATTTGAGAGGACCGTTCCGTTGTTCACGCGGCTTCAGATATTTTCATCATGCATTCAAGGTTCATCTGAAAGCGTGCAAGAATTCGCAGCACGCATCAACAAACTAGGGACACAGATATTTCAGTCAAGTAATACGGCTCAAAAAACGGCGGCGCGAAACGCTAATGATCAACTTTTACAGTCCCGTTTTATCAGTAGTCTGCGAAACGATATTCGCAGATTTTTTTTGGTGCGAGACCCCAATAATCTTGAGGAATCGATAAACGTGGAACTGATAGAAGAGCAAAACGTTAAACTTAATCAAATAGCTAATGACAAGAGAACTGGTTTGTCGCCTTTACGCACAGAAACATCGGTCATTTCGGCATTGACGAACAAGTTAGAAGAAATAAATTTAAGGGTCAAGCGTTTACAAGAGGCCAGTTCAGTTACGGCTCGCAAAACAGGTGGGAGTCTTTTTCGCAGAAAGGGAGACTGTCTTTAAATGTTTTTATTGTGCCTTTGAGGGACATAAGCAAACGGAATGTAGGAAAAGAAGGGCGGAAGAACGCAAATCGAATTACCAACCCACCGCGGGCGAATTTTCTGTTTTCTGCCACCCAAACACTCATTCTTTCGACCAACGACGCGTCCATTTCCACGACTCGGCTTTTCGCGATAATTACACAGCCCCCAGGCATTCGGCAAACGTTTCACAAAGGACTTCCCATGGTAGAGGAGATGCAGCTGGTTTCAGACGCAATACGCGAAATGATAATTTAAACTTCCGCGGAGAAAGCCGAGTTTAGATATTACACAATTGGTAGAAACACGGCTTTCTCCTATAAAAACTAGAGACAATAATTTTGATCTACCAATAGTTAACGCTAGTGTGCAGGACTCTGGATTCAGAATTTTAATTGACACAGGTGCGTCCGTTTCCTTAATGTCCAATTTACTTCTTGCTAAAATAAAAAACGAAGAATTTAAAGAATTTAATGTTTCAATTCAATTTAAAGCGGTCAGAGGAGATACAGTAGAAATTATCCGTTGTTATGAAATACAAATGTCATTGGGGGAATTTCATTTTCAACATATTTTTTTATAACTAAGCAAGATATTAATCCTCTAACTGGATACCTTCCTCCTGAAAAGTTATTCCGAAAGCGTTTTACTCTTATATTGCTATTCCCTTCAAAAATGCAACAGACTTCAATTCTTTCCCCCTTTTAAAACTTGGGAAGTCGAAAGGGGACAACTTTATGACTTGGTTCGGCGTATTTGATCATTGAGAACCAGGATAGCAATCATTTACAGCTAGCTGTTAAGTTGCCTTGGGCAATCTTGTATGAAAACCGTAGTTCCTTCTACTCTGTCGTTTTCCCTATAGATTCAGTCACAGTAAAATTAAAACAGAATGCAGGGTAAAAAAACATGAAATAAATGGCGTGTTAAAAGTTGAAAAATAGTTATATTTTATTCAAACAAAATTTATTTTTCTGTCATTTTTTAAAAATTAAAAAAAAATATTTTGGTATTGCGATTTGAACCAGAAAAAAGCATCCTGTATTCATTTTTGAATATGAGAGTAAGAAAACGCGCTCACTTTCATGTTTTTAAAAAAAGTCATGAGGTAAAAAGAGTAAAGGCCCTATCTTTTTTTTAAACAATAAGACATAAATGGTGCATAATTATGAAATAAAACAGATCTTTCTTTATTCAATTATATTTTTAATTTAGAATAACATAAAAAAAGATTTCAATACTTTTAATTTATTTAAATTTAAATCATATATGTGATATTTTTATGCTAACTGAATATTTTTCGGAAAAAATCTAAATTTTCATTCCTAGTGCTCTCCTTTTCGAACTCCTTGTATTAAATAAAAATATCTTTTCAACATCGGCATTTGTGATGGACATAACACACATTCAGTCAATAATTTTTAATTTTAATGGGGGATATACTTCTTCAACTGCGCAGGACAGTACTTCTAACCATTTTCTACTCAAGTTAAATTTCTTATCTTTATGTTTCTTTTATTACAAGGAACTTTAAAATAAATATTTCGAAAACTACTTCAGATATACTGAAAAATTTTCATTCCTACCCTTTAGCTTCTCAGTTTTGCTTCTATGTAAAACTTTATTGTATATTCCTCGTTTTTTTTTAGTATATTTTTTGCTCTTAGCATGCATTTTTCAACTGAATTGTATGAAATCTTCAAAATATATTAAAAAATACCAAAGAAGCTATATAATAAAATTTGAAATTTATATTATACTCAAAGAGTTGCTAAAAGCTTTATACGGTCTAGATTTCAAAAAATATCCAGATTTTAATTACTTATTCAGTTAGTCTTGAAAAAAAGATAAATGTTGAGGTATTTTGCATAAATAGATATTTTTGAGAATAATTCGAATGTTTTTGAATAGCTCGAATTTAAAATTGATTTTTATGTTTATTTATATAAATAAATGTCTACCGTAAATGTTTCCGTATACTTTTGATTACCATTCATTCAAACATTCAAGTTATAAAAAATATGTGTGAAAATCTTCATTCATGTTGTCTTTGATGTAAACTGAAGTTCAAGCACTTAAAATTCAAATATAATTCGGTGTATTTTAACAATATGTAACTAGGCACTGTACTTAAACTTCCCTGAACACATGGGCTTTGAAATCTGAAAAAAAAACCTAATAAATCTTAATTAGATTTTTTTTCGTTATTATATTTATCAAAGTGTAAGAAAATGTTTCAAATGATTTGATGAAGTTTAAATGTATTCATTTTTAGTGGTTGGAAAATTGAAAAGGTTTCAAATTTTAAAGAGTTTGGTGTTTTATTAATTTTTTCGGTATCTTATAATAAATTAATCATGTTTCAAAAACTGAAAGCTTTGATTAAAATAAGAAAAATGAAGCGAAAGAATATACTTAAAAAAAGATATAATTTGTCTAACTATATAAAATAGCAGATTGCATTGACACGCCCCAACTTGTTACAGTTTCAAATTAATATGAAACCAAAAGGGAATTGTAACATATTTTACTTATGCGTTGGGACTTTTCAAAACTTTTAAATAAGGAGGTAACAAATAAACACTTCCTGGGGTCTAAAGAAATTTCTCCCCGAATTTTTACGATTGCCCCAGGGTCAAAACACGGGGTTTCCTGCGAGCCATAAAACTTCCTATCAGTGTCCTGCTGTGTTGCTTCCACCGTCCCCAATTATCTTTCAAGATGTTAAACCTTTAAAAGGGGGAAAGGATTTCAGAAAAGTACGGCTAATCCGCTTTTGAAAACGTTACTTAAAGGCAGAAAAATCCGTGTAGTGCATTTTCGAAGCATCTTTACACTGACCGAATTTTCCGTGCTATCCGGTTAGAGGGTTAATGACAATTATTGCGCTATTTTGGGATACGATTTTCTGAAATTATGGAATGCAGTTTTAGACATGGGTAAAAAACGTTTATTAATTAATAAATTTTCAATTCCTTTTATCAACTTTTCGCTTCCTTCGCTTGCCGTACCGACTTACTTTATTCATGGATTTTTAAAACACGTGTGTCGGTCCTCATTCAGTCACAAATATTCGTATCCACGTCTCAACTTTACCTAATTCTACATCCTCAGCTACTATTCAGAGTTCAGCGAAGTTAAAAAATATCCACTTAACTACTTCGCAAATTGATATCGATCTACAAACAAATGACATCATTCTAAAAATTAGAAATGATTCTGATAACATAATCACCCTTAACAAAAACATGAAAATAATTACTGTCAATAATTACGAAGACTTTTATTCTGATTTTCCTGTTTCTCAAGATATTTTACCCCCACTCACGGAGAAGGATTTTAACCTTTCAGGTTTGGACAGCAAAATAAAAAATAGATTATTTCAACTTTTAATTTCGCACAAAAGTGCTTTCGCTCGCTCTACGGTAGAATTATCTGCGGCCCCTACTGAGCATCATAGAATTAATCTGCAATATGACTTTCCCATTAAATGTCCGATTTACAAGATTCCTTTCAATTTAAGAAAAGAATTTCGAAGTCAGATAGCCGATTTATCTCAGTACAATACTCCGGCTTTGTTTGTCAAACAAAAAGAAAATGGCGCCTTGGTTTAGATTTTCGGAAACTGAACGATATAACTTTGACTCAAGACTTCGTTATTCCAACATTGGACGACATTTTGCATGAATTTTCGGGTTCAAACTATTTTTCGGCTTTAGACATGAAGTCAGCATTTAATCAAATTCCACTTCACTTTGCAGACAGGCATAAGACGGCATTCTCTACTCCCGACGGTGACAAATACGAATTTAATAGACTTTGTTTCGGTTTAAAAAAACTCGCCTAAAGCATTTCAGTCCATTGCACAAGAGGTTTTGGGAGATTTATTACACAACGGAGCTTTGGTTTATATAGATGACGTTATTTTATTTACTAAAACTATAGATGAACATTTCGAATTATTGGGTAAGGTTTTTGAACGCTTTGAAAGAATTCACTTAAAATTTAATCCGAGTAAATGTCAATTTTTAACTAAGAGTTGTAAATTTTTGGGGTTTGTAGTAACGCCGTAAGGTATCCTTATAGATAAAGATAAGTCCGTTTCAATTAACGAGTTTCCAGTTCCAACGGACCAAAAGCAAATTAAATCTTTCTTAGGGTGTTGTAATTTTTATAGAAGATATATTAAAAATTTCGCAAAACGAGCACTTCCATTAACGAATCTTTTGAGAAAAGACACTCCATTTGAGTGGACATCTGAGACGTAGGAGGCATTCGATGATATTAAGAAAGCCATATTAAACCCACCGGTCTTAGCACTACCCGATCCAAACGCAGAATTACAAATCACGACGGACGCTTCATCTCGCGGCAGTTTTAGAACAAAAATATCCTAACTCTGAAGTCAAACCTTTATATTTTTTTCAAAGAAATTAAATCCTTTTCAATCTAAATATAACGCAACTGTTTTGGAGTTCTTTGCAATTTATACAGCATTAAATTTTTTTAGACCTTTCTTGTTGGGAAGAAAATTTAAAGTTTTTACTGATTCAAACCTCTCGCAGGATTTCTTTCAAATAAAAATCCTTCTACCAAAATTTTGCGTTGGAAATTGGCTCTGGAAGAATTTAATTACGACAAAACCTACATCAGGGGTTCCTTAAATTCAGTCGCAGATCATCTTTCTAGTTGTATTAACAACATCACAATAGCTTTACCTGAGTCTAAAGATCTTATTAAAATGCAGCATGAGGATCCTGTTTTAAATCCTATTATACAAAAAATTGATCAAAATGACGTTAGCTCACAAATCAGCAACTATTTTATTAATGGGGAAGGTTTGTTATGTCATTTGTCCAAGCGCCCCTCGAGATCATCCAGGTCTAACACCACTAGAAAGCAAGTTTGCATTCCACATTGTCTAAAAGCTAAAATTCTCGAATCCGTTCATTCAGAATATGGAGGACATCTCAAATTTTTTAAAACATACCATCGACTCAGCGAAAACTTCTTTTGGCATAATATGTACAAAGACACTAAAAATTTTGTTCGTTCTTGTACCATATGCTTATCTCGAAAAAACGCCTTTAAAATCCCGCCTGCACCCCATCAAGTACTGAACCAGGAGAAACGTGTCATATGGATATTTTCGGTCCCTTAAAAACCACGCTTAAAGGTAATAGCTATGTTTAATCTATGATAGATGCATTCACAAAATACATTCATATCGTGCCACTTCCTGATATTAAGTCGAGTACGCGCGATTTCTAAAGCTTTTACACATAAGTAAAAATTTTTATTTAATTTGATAATTACATTGTACACAGGGGTTGCCCACATAAATTAGTCGTAGATAACGCTACATATTTTAAGAGTTCTGAATTTGTTGAATTTTTCAGAGTTATGGGCATTCAGAAAAGACACATATCAAGTTATTCCGCTCACATCAACGGGAGGGTAGAGAAACCCAATCAATCGCTAGCCAATATCCTGGCATCAATTACGCAAAATACAAATGACTGGGATGAGCAACTCCCGCACACCATGTTAGCATTAAACTCAGCGATTCATGAAGCTACATTCACATCGCCTTTTTTCCTAGAACATGGCAGGGATATTCGATTATCTTACACTTACGAGAAAAACTCCGACACACCTCAAAATAAGTATGAATATGTTGAGAAGCTTTTACCGTCTTTAGAGCAAATTTTTAATAAAGTCTTAAACATGTAAAAGAGCAGGAGACATCGCATGTTGATCTGAGTACGAGAGCGACAAAGCAACATCATTATGATTACAAAATCGTGTCCTTGTGTTTTATTAAGACGCCTAATATCAAATCTAATTTATCTCCAAAACTCAGACCTAAGTGTGAATGTCCTTACAGAGTAATAGAGCGTTTTTCTAACGTCAATTATAGGGTTCAACATGTAGAACAATCGAGGAAGAGATTTAAAACACATGTCAATCGGATGATTCCATTTATTAAGAGATTCTCATATTTGCACTTAAATAATTTAGATGATTTGCAACCAGACGAGACGGAGGTTAAAAGTATTGTTCCAAGTCCACGGTATAATGTAAGAGCCCGTGCAGGCAATTCGGCTTATTAATTCACTTATCGCGCTAAAAAAAAAAATTTTAAGGAAACTGAAATTTTTTTTACATTTTTTACGCTTCGTCACTTTGAGAGTACACACCTAGGAACGGTACCTGTTTCATTGTTGCACCTTGTTTTATGTCATGTTTTGATGTTTAGTGAGACAAAATTTTGTACTTAGTTATTTAATGAATTTTAGCTGAATTTTTTTATGCAGTTTGTTTCATGTCTTTATTTGATGCTTAAATGAGATAATGTTGTATGTGTTAATGTCAATTTTAGCTCTAGATAAAATATTTTTTGATGCTATGTGTTTTATGACAATATATAAATTTTGTTGTTTGTAATAAGATGGATATTTAATTTTGCTATGCGATTCATGTATGCTCGTCAATTTTAATTTTATAAATTTTAAACCTTAATTCATGTTAGCAATAGAAATCAAATTTTGGGGTCTTTTGGACACCTGTCACGAAATTTGAATGTTGTTACTGTGTATATATTTGGCCTTTTCATTAATCAAATAATTTTGTATTGCGGTTATTATCTAGTAGTTAATTTTTTTATACATATGGTTCTTTGCTTGAATAAGTTAGTTCATGCTGACTTGATTGTGTATAACTGTGTACTTTTCTTGTTAAATTTTGAGTTTGCATAAAAGATTAATTTTTTGGTGGCTGCATTTTGTCAGAAGCAATTTTATTGATAAGTTGTGCTGGTGTATTAATTTTAAGTGCCTGTGTATTACTGAATTAATATCTTTGGAATTTATGCTTGTTAAGATATGGATAGAGATGGTTGTTTGAATTTTTCCTTTAGTAATTATGTTGAAACTTAACTTTGTTTTGCTCAAGATGTTTTGTTCTGTCATATGATTGCTAATTTTAATTTAAAACTTTTATAGTCTTTCGGTTGGGTGTTTCAATGCTAATTTAATTTTTGTGTTTGTTTTGCTATAGATTTGGAATTTTGTTTGCCTAGGGCTCTACTTAAATTGTGGTTTCATTAAATGAATGTGCAGTCAAAAAATAATTTTGTCTCGCTTGTGTGCTAAACTGTACTAGGAATGGAATGTTTTTGTTTGATGTCGATCTAGTACTTCTGTTGGTTTAGGTTAATTTTTTATTATTCACATGGTAGCGCTTGGGTAGATTATTGAATTGAGTATTGATATTGAGTTTTTTTAATGGTTTTGGATTTTAATTGTGCAGTTTTGTATGGTTATTTGGATATAAGTTTATGGTCAGATAATGGTATTGTTAAATTTTATGTTTTGTGTATGCGTAGTTGTGTTAGCTTTGAGTTTGGTTTTGGCGAAGAGGAGACTTTTGATTTAGTATTGTTTCAGTTTTAGATATTTTTAGATATTGAGTTTGATAATTTTTTTTGGTTTGAAAATGTTGATGATCAGGTGGGAATTTTTTTGTTTTGTTTTATTAATTGTTGAAGGAGTAATATACGTTTGAGTTAAGGAATTTGTGGAATATTTGAGAAAGTTATATTCGAAGGAGATAGATAAATTTTAATTTGATGAATTTGTTGAATAATTGGGAAAGTTTTTTTTTATGGAGATAGATAAGCTTGCGTCCAAAAGTATGTGGTCAATTCGAGAGTTTTTTTTATATGGAAATGGAAAATTGAGTTGTAATAATTATACGGTATATTTGAGAAAGTTGTTTTGATGTAGAGAAGGTAATTTTGAGTTAAGGATTTTGGGCAATGGAAAATTGAGTTGTAATAATTATACGGTATATTTGAGAAAGTTGTTTTGATGTAGGGAAGGTAATTTTGAGTTAAGGATTTTGGGCAATGGAAAGTTGAATTGTAATAATTATACGGTATATTTGAGAAAGTTGTTTTGATGTAGAGAAGGTAATTTGAGTTAAGGATTTTGTACGATTTCGAGTAAATAAGTTGATGAACATAGATAAGTTGAATTAATGATTGTGTGGTTTATTTGAGAATGTTTTGAGATGAATCTAGAAAAGTTCGAGTTGAGGATTATGTGATATTTTGTGTAAATAAGCTGATGAGCATAGATGGGTTATAGTTAATGGTAATGTGGACGAGTCGATTAATTATTTGGAAGTTGCAGATAAGTTTAGTTAGTGTTATTGAGGTGCAGGATATGAATGATCTGAGGTAAAGGCATTTTTGAATGATTGAGGAATCATTTTAAGGTTACTGAGAATTTTGGGTTAATGTTATAGAATGATATATGAGTAATTAATTCGATGATTATCGATGAATTGAGTTAGCGGTATTGTTGAAAATTGAGGATCTTTGTTGTTGTTGTTTTTTGTTTGTTTATTTGTTGCGAGTATAGTGAAACATTGTAATGAGTTCTTTTTTTTAATTATTTAGAATTGATACATTGTATTACATAGAATGTTAAAAAGTTATGCTGATTAGTGAAGTGATATTTTTGGGGGGAATTATGTTTAATTATGTGTAGCACTTGTAATAATTTTTTCTTCACCTACGCACTATTCGCTTGAATTTCTAATTTTTTATTTTAAAATAATTTTATTTAGTTTTTTTTTATTTTACGAAACACTGTTATCGTTGCTCTTAGTGAACCATTGCCATTTCTTATGCTTTGAGCATTGTTCAAGGTTAAAATAATAAAAAAATTTTTGGTGGTCCGATACATACACATCATATTAGTCGTGTCAAGATTTCGATGTTATACGATTATGAGGTGTCTGTTTCTTTGTGCCACTTTTGTATAGATTATATATGTTTCCACTTTTACTTATTTCTTATCACAAAGTATTTTGTTCGATGCTCGTATGTGTGGTTATTGTGGGTATCGAAGCTGTTATATATGCAATTTTTGAATTTACTCTGAGTTACTCGTTTTATTTCTTTTTATGATTTAATGGCACATGATTCTTTGTGATTATTCGATTAATTCTATTTGTTATTTTAAACATGTTGTCCTTGTGAATTGTTTGGTGACCCATTCGACCATTTTTCTTTTCGTTACATGAATTTAATTGTAGTTGTTAGTAGTTAATTTTTTCCCTCTCGCCGCTAACGGAATTTGGACTTAATTTTCAGAATTTACTTTATATTTTTTTAAAAAAATTTTCTGTTACATTTTCAATTGTAAATGGTGGGAATGGCGACATCGGTGCGTAGAGTCTGCGGCGGAAGTCAGATGGGGACAAGTTTTTCTTTCTATACACTGGTTTTGGTTTCATGACTAATATGGTTTCCCTGGGAGACAATTCTTTCTCTTACATCATGCATCAGCTACTTCTTCACCACCTGTCGGAGCCACAAGATGGCCGAGCTCTTGTATAGTTGAAGGACTCCAGTGGATAGCATCGTTCAAGGATTAGAGAGAATTGATGTGTTCAGTTTTTTTCTCCTTGTGGGACATTTATAGTTGAAGGACTCCAGTAGATGACATCGTTCAAGGATTGGAAGGAATTAATGTGTTCCGGTTCTCCTGATGGGACAATTCTGTTTTTACGTTATTAAGAAATTTTTTTGTGTGCTGTATATTTGAGAGAGGGGAGGATTGATGGGAGGCGGCGGATTATTCAACAGACCTCAAAGTTTCGAAGTCAGTTTTTTGGAATTCGTTTCTTTTTCCCTCGCCGAAGGGTAGAATTCCTCGACAAGGGAGTGCCGAAAAGTGTCCGCGCCTGGGGGGTCATTAGACCCATAAATTGCGGGGTGCGTCAATAAATTTCCCGCGTTTCCAAAAGTTCGATAACCCTCGGGGTTTCGAACAATGTAACTCTGCGCTGGTTCTGGACCAATCAGAGATAATTACGTGGACAAGACAAAGAGTCCGCTCTAGGATTTCTGTGTAAAAAGTCGTAGAATAAAACGGGACGCACCCCGATTTTGAGACAGACTGACCACGATTTTGAGACAGAGAGAGACGATCCCTGAGCTATAGAATATCAAAGAAAAAACTTCCGCGGAGACTCCGGGCGTCGATCATGCCCATTCTCCTACTCTGGTTTCCCTCTCTCAAGCTAAGTTAAATTTTGATTTTGTAATGAAGTAAATTAACTAACAATTGTGCTTAATAAATAAATTTAATAATGTTTTAAAACTATACGATTAGTATATAATTTATTGTGAGATGAGAGTTATTATTTAGAATTAGTTAACTTAATTAATTGTCATGATGCGATGTGAAGTTAGGAATCTGTGTTCAAAGATTTAATAATTTAAATAAGTCCAAAATAGCATCGCATCAATATATAACAAAAATGGTATTGCTTATGTAAAAACATTGATACATAAAATTATTTTTCTTTTATAAAATGATTATTAAAAATTCCTTAAAAATATATAAATTCTAAATTCAACTACTTTTTTAAAAAGTAAGTATTGCTTTAATTCCAGCATGCCAACTTTTGTTACTTGTGTATTCATACTAATAGTTAGAAAATATCAAAGCATTTTGCTGCATAAGAGAAAAGCCTTGGCATTTGAAATATGAGAAAGCTAATTTTTTTTTTTTTTTTAAGATATATGACTTTAAAGTCTATTTCTTTAGGGATATGAATAAAAACATATGTAAAAGTTATCATAACTCTGTGGTGTTTTTTTTAACTTGAAGCTCCATTAAATTTTGTCAGAGAAATATTAGAACAAAAAAATAAAAAAGTAATAATAATTTAGACTAAAAAAATTATTTAATTTTTTGACCAATTTTTGTCTATTGAATCATACTGTGTCCCCTAAAGGAAAAATATTTGTCAAAACATTTTGATATATACTATGCAAATAATATGCATTAAATTCATTCATTGCTGACTTAATTTGTATTGAAAACCAGGGAGTGTAAGAGACTTTTAAAAAAATAATAATAATAATGCATACTAAATTTAGCTATTAAATCTTATATTATGTTTCTTGTAGAAAATAATCATTGCATGTTGTTATCAAATAAATGAAATGAAACTATAATTGCAAGGAATATGAATTTTTAACTGCGGAATATTTTGCAAAAAAAATGTCATTTAGGCATTGAAAAGAAATTTAAAAGTTTGACAAGTGATAGCCTTACAAGGTCACTGTTATACTTTGAAAAACTTTGCTTAACATTCTCATTTAAAATAAGAACATATTTGAAGAGCATCAGATTGTGTGCTTGTTTTTTTTTTTAAATTTTGTATGTTGCTTAGTTTTAAAAAGAATACAAAATTCAGAACTTGATCTTACTAATGTAGTAGAATTTTAAAAAAAATACCAGAGTAGTAATGAAACTGATTAGATTGAGAAGTATTATCAATTAAAAAAAGTTAGCTTGATATTGAAAAGTACTCTTTGTGTATTTTGTTAGTTGATTTATGTCAGCTAAGCCATCAAATACTTGTGTTGTCCTCTGTCTGAAAATAATTCTATGTTAAATTTCAAAGAATTTTAAAATTTCAGGCTTTATGAGGAGGTAAGTTATTTCCTGGAATTTGATTCTTTGCCAAAGGTTCTGGGAAGAACAATGAACCAAGAAGAATATATTTGCTTGGATTTTGTGCAATAGGTATTTATGTGATCTTTGCTTGTATATATGCAATAATTTTAATTGAAGAAAATTAACTCATGTAATTAGATAATGAAATATTTTATCATTTAATGTTCATTATTTTTTTCTTGTATAATTCATTTTTTATAAATATATTTCAAGAGGAATATCAATTTTAGGGATAATTGATTAAAATTCCATTATCTTAAATAATTTCAGTTAATAGTGTACCTTGATTGTTTGCTAATCCTGCACATCATTCTTCTACTGTCGTATATACAGTTTACACTCAATAATTCTGTTTTAGGGGGGGAGGCAAAGGGAAGCTTTAAATTATCAAGAGGAGTAGGAAAAAACCTCATAGTACACAAAGGGATTTTTTTCTAACAAATTTAATTTGAAACTTTGTAATAAAATAATAATTGTACATATCTATAAAGTGATAAATGAAAGAATTTAAAAAAGTATGTGTTATACAGTATAAACTTATAAGAGTATAGTGAGAAAGTGTATATACAGTTTTTATTAAAATAGTACGTTTATGTATTAAAAACAATTATTTATTGATATGTGCTGTATACAGTTAATCTTTTTTGATGAAAAAAATCTATTATCTTTCTCTTTGTTTAATGGCAATGAGTCTAATTTTGTCAGTATATTTTTCTAGAATAAGGCAAGCTTGAAAAGCTTCTGTATCAACATGATTTTTTAAGAGAGAAGTTGCATCATTTGTTTAACAACACTTTTGCTTTTTTTTTAGTTATGGGTGCCAACTCTTTCAATTCATTTTCATTGCTCTCTTCAATATTGTGATCCACAGCCACAATTTCAACATCAGACGGGGTTCCTCATAGTGCATTCAGACTTAGGACCGAATAAGTGGGGATAAACTAGTTTGAAGGTGCCAACCTTTCCCCTTTGCAACTCAATAGGAAAAACCAAATAAAATAAATAAAAATTGAAAGTATATAAAAACTCGCAGAAAGTATGAGAAGACCCCCCCCAAAAAAAAACAACTACTATTCTGCAACAATTTCTCCTAAAATCATATATATAGCAGAAAATTCC
Source organism: Trichonephila clavipes (assembly GCA_019973935.1). NCBI lineage: Eukaryota > Metazoa > Arthropoda > Arachnida > Araneae > Nephilidae > Trichonephila > Trichonephila clavipes. Next base: position 11,173 of record BMAU01002697.1, on the reverse strand, counting down.
TTAAAAAATTACTCAATTACTAAGAAAAGAATTTTTTAAAAAACAATTTTACAAAACTTCTACTCACAGAGCTTTTCTAAAGAGAGCCAAGGGTCTTGAAATTAATGGAAAGCTACTGTTCACTGAGTTAAAAAATAGATTATACATAAATGCATCTTTTAAACCAGCCAGCAAAGATAGATGCCAAGATAGAGGACAATCAAATTTGGTAGACTATGAATTGGTTGGTTCTCAAAAATGTAGAAATTTGTTAGGCTCTAATTGATTTGATTGTCAAAAATCTCGAAATTTGCTAGGCTCTAATTTCGTTGGTTGTCAAGAATGTTGAAATTTTTAAATGTTTAAGATGTTCAAGATGTGTATGGAAAAAATGTAAACTGTGAGAAAAGTTTTATATAATATAATTTTCACAGCAAGACCATTAACATGCTGACTTTGAAATCCTATTGTTGTGTGGTGGTTTAGGAATCAGAAGTAGCAAGATGATTAATGTATTTGTGAGGAATATAAGTTCTTAAGAAGTTAAAAGGGCAGTCATATGATCTAAACAGCATTGAAAAATATTTTTGATATTGAATTTATCTATTTTTGTGGGCAGTTAAGTTTTCATTTCTAGATGAAAAATTCAAAATAATATTTCTGTAAATTGATAAATGCAAATTACTATTTCATGCAGGAATTTTAATTATATGGAATTTAAAAGAATCTTTTGTCAAAAATGTTACTGACTACATTATTTTTAATATGATGCAAGTCTAAATCCAAGAATTCAACCATATTAAAGTTAAAGTTAATTTTAAGAAGGTTGAGATAGTTAGGGTAGAACGTAATATTTCGCTTGTATTAACTATTTTTACCAAAAACTCTTAAATCATCAAAAGAACAATAAATCATTAACGATATGATCAATTAAAAAAAATGTAAATATACATGCGTTTGCTAAACAATTACTAGCAAGACCACCCTGAGGGAGTGCTCTGATCTGTTTATAAAAATTCTGATCAAATGAAAGGAAATTTTTTTGTAATACAAGATTAATGAGAATATCAAATTTTTCTTTTTTCATTGAATTATATAATTCATATTTATCATAAATTAATTTAGAACCCTAATCATACCCCATCATAGAATTAAAAAGGTTCTCAAAGTCAAAGCCGTGCATGGAAAAAATTAACATATCCTTAGTGACTGGCAATCTGTAAGCCATTTTTAATTATTGCTGTGTGTTGTAAGTTATAAATGTGATATTTTGAAGAAGAGATTGTAAAATCTTCCCAGACTTCATGATATATGTTTTGTACCCATTAGTTATAGTATTGAATTTTATAGGGCTATTATGAAATTTTGGTGTTAAAAACATTCGGGGATATTTAATATTTTTAAGATGAATATTTAGTCTTTTTTTCAAAGCCAAAAGATGATTATCATCTTCTCTATTACTATGAATTGATTTTCAAAATGCATTATTATTTAAAATGCTATTACTTAATATTTTACTATAAAAATATTTACAGATTATAGCATAATTAGCAGAGACTTTATCAACATATGTAATTGTGATCTCCTTTAGAATATTCTCTGTTGATGCTTTAAGATATTTATACATAATTTCATTTTCAACACTGAAAGTTAATTTTCTAATTTCTATTCCTACATAAGATCTAAATTGATTGAAAGCCTTAATCGGCATTCTGTATGTATTATTTCTTGTTCTTGATATATTATGTAAATTTCTTTCATATGCCGTAAAATCCAACATATAACGCATACATGTGTATATAACGCTTACCTATACTTTCAAGCTAAATTTTTTAATTTTTAGGTACACTTGCCATATAACGTGCACCCCCTTTTTAACAAAGAAATCTGAATTATTAGTATATATTCTCCTTAAGCTCTACACTTCTAACATTAAAGTGTGAAAAACTAACTAACTAGTAGAGTTACGAACAGTGGATCTAAAAGTTAAATAACGGATGTGGAAGACTTTTTCATTAAAGACGAGAATTTCTTAAATATGTTTATTGAAGACTATGCAAAAAAAATGAAATTTACAATTACATTTTTAAAACAATTGAATACACTATAAATGAGCACCAAAAAACATTTAAGTACAGTATGGAGTCAACTACTTTCTGAGCAACACCCAACTGCTACTGACTATACAACAGTAGCGATTAGTATTTATACACTAATACAATTAGCATATTGTATCACTTCCACAACAAGTGATATAAACTATTAAGAAAACTCCCGAGTGGTTAGATAGAACCATGATGTCACAAGCGGCGACCAGATCTTTAATGCACAGCTGCCATCAGCAAAAGCTGTTTCTCAACTCCACTCGTTTTTCGGGTTTGCTTACATTTCGTTAATGGCAGCGCATTTTGAAAGGAAGTCGTTAAATGAAGAGCACTTTTTTAGAACAGGAGAGTTGATTGATTGATTGAAATTTAACGTCGCACTGTTCAGCTACACGAGGGGAACAGGATGACAGTCTGCAGGGTTACAGAACTTAGCAAATTTCTCGCCAATATCGGCGCTTGCTTTGAATACGATGCCAATCATTCATTTTCGCATTAGACGTGGACCTGTTCACATGGTGAAAGCTGTATTCTTATCGAAAGCATAAAAAAAATATATAACCATCTTTCGAAATAGCAAGTTTAAATACATGGAGCAAATTTATTTTAAATGAAATTAAATAGTTTATTTCTTCATTATTTTTTGCATAAAAAGTTGAATTATGTAATTGCGGTGGTAAGTAGTACGAGCAGAAAGCGCTTACATTGTTTTTTGAAGCTCCGGGTTTTTAACGAAACGATACTGGATTAATTTAGATAATACGATTATTCATGGCACGGAAATTCAAAAAAGAAGCAGCTCCTCTGTTGTACATTTTGTAGATGTTACGAATAAGTATTTTAAATATAAGTACCAATAAGTGATTTAGTCGGATTTTTTACAAATGTTATTACTATAAATCGAAAGGGTAAGTTTTTTGATACAGAATAAAAAGCGTTTACTAAAGGGATTTGAAAAGCTTATTTTCGTATTTAGTTTTCTATTCTACAAAATATAATGTTTATTTATAATTTTAGACAGCTTGTGCACTGAATATTCATTGATAGATTTGTATTTAATCGGTTATTTGTTTCGCTCATTCTGTGGGTCATCAAATTACATTTTAATCGTATAAATACTTGTTTTATTAATAGCAATTTAGTATGTATATATATTCATAATGATACAAGTCGAATGAGACGGATTGACCGGAAGCTATGGTTTTCACTCTGGCAATGAATCGAGTTTCTCTTATAGTTTTGTTTAACATAAACGAAAATTTTTTAAAAGCTTAATATTTTATCACTTTATAATAAACTCTCCCTCTGTAAAAATAAAAAAGCAGACTTCCAAAATTAACTAGAAACAATTTTTTTCTCAAACTTGAAAGCTTTATCAGATTATAAATTAAACTCATTTTCAAACGGAAATTAGTATATATCCTTCCATAGTATAATCATATATCTACACATATAATGTATGAACTCGACTCAATTTGTTACTAAATTAATGTCAAATAAAATAATGAAAAAGTGGATTTCAATTACATGTTACTGCTAAATGTAATTATTCATATATAAATACATATTTGTGCAAGCAATTCTTTTTTTTTTGTACCTAATGAAATTCGAGTTCGAACAAGACAAAAATTTAATTACGTACTTCCTTTTTAATTAAATGGAATGAAAAGTCGAATTTATACATGGTATACGTAATTTACACGCAATAAGTTGTCTTATAAAGAGAAAGTTAAAAATTCGCAGATTTAAAATGCAAGAATTCTCGTTCCATAAGAAAACATAGGATACTCTCTCTTATGGTTTCCTCTTCTAAAATAACTATATTAAACGCCGAATTAAAAATAAATTCCCTTATTTAAATGCCTATAAAATGAACGAAAAGGTTTATTGAAATATTTTTACCTTAGCAACAATAGAAACCACAATTTCACACAATTATTTCTTTACAGCAAATTATTTTAAATAAGGGATGCATTTCTCTACTATGTTAAAAATCATACGGTCAATTATTTACAAATTACTAAGAGCACTTCTAAATTTATATTAATACAAAGCATGATTTAATTTTTTTTAAGAAAAAGTTATTAGAATTTTTTACGAGATTTTCTGGCCGTAATTTTATATCCTTGCTAATTTTAAATAATTTAAATAGAGTTTATCCATATATAAAAATGTATCTAATTATAAAAGTAAAATTTTATTTCTAAGAGAATGTCCCAAAAATTTTAAGACACGTTTACATATATAATGGACATCATACTTAAATTCCTCTTTAATTTAGTTATTGAGTTCCAACCCTCCTCTCAAACTTTTTAGACAGTCATAAAAGCGTGATTCTTATTGATTAGTGTGTGGGGGGATAAGGGTGATAATCTTATTTTTTCTGCTTCTTAAATCTTCAAAACATGCATATACTCTGAAAATAGTTTATTTATTCAACCATATAATAGTATTACTTCTATTTGTTATTCTCTCTTCCGTGTTCTTTTTAATAAATTCTGAAGTTGGAAAAAAATTACTTTTGAGTCAAAGATAATATTCACAGTCCTCTAGTGTAAATCAATTACTTTTCATTTAATGTTAAATACCGTAAATTGTGCCAATCCTAGCTCATGATGCATGAATATTTAATCACGCAAAGTGAGTGAGATTATGTTGAAGCATTGAATATCGCGTAAAATGGGTGATGACACAGATAATTTTTATCAAATTGCAACTGTAGCACTTTTTGCTGAAATAAAAGGCCATTTGATTTCATAAATAATTGCATTACATATATATATATATATATATATATATATACATAAACTTTTTAAAGAAGCGTGTAAATAACCAAATATCATACAAAAAGAGGAGGATGTAGCATATCCTATATTTTAACTCACTAGATGGTAGCACCTTACAATGAAGTGTTCATCTAGAATAGTACTAGTTTTCTCCGCTAGGGTTGCAGTATATATACGTTGTGCTCATGGGTAATCTCTCTCTCTCTCAACACTCGCAGATGATTTAGAACATGTGTCTATAATAAAGTAAAAGTTGTTAAGTTTTATCCGATTGCATCCTGATTGAACATTAACGCAACATATCCTTCAATGGTGACCTGCATGAATAAGATATTATGGCATTGAAATAATGCTTTATTTTTAAAATTTTCACGAAATAGCTAAATATTGCGAAAGAACTGGTAACCACGTGTAAGCTTCAAAATGAATTACATAGGCGCCGTCAAGATACCGGCATATAACTTTCACGATCCTGCTCTCTGGTTCACAATGTGCGATAGCACATTCCAACTTGGCTGTCCCAAGGCAATAACAGACAGCAAAACAAAATTTAATTACATCATCGCACATTTACCACCGGAAGCCGCAACCATCATTCGTGACGTCATTATGAATCCCGACTCTGTGGAGCCTTACGAAAAAGCGAGAATGGAGCTAATAAAAAGAAGCGGTGAATCATCCCATCAAGAAATCAGGAAATTACTCATCGGAGAAGAACTCGGAGATAGACGTCCCAGCGAACTATTGCGCGTCATGAGGAGGCGCGCGGAATCTCATAGCGTTCCGGATGACCTCATGCTTGAACTTTTCCAGCAGCATCTGCCCACTCGTGTACAATCCATTCTTGCAGCTATAAGCCCGCTGACATTGGAGAAAGCTGCCGAAGTAGCCGATCGAGTCATGGAGGTGACGCCAATTGCGGTAAGTGCCTGTTCCGTTTCCTCAGACAAAAATTCCATTGAAAGCCATGTACTTAAAGAAATAAAAAAATTAAATTTGCGCATTGATGAAATTTCGCGTAGCAGAAGTCGTAGTCGTAATCGTAATCTCCCATTTCATAAACGTAATCGCTCTAAATCAAAAACATACGAGCAGTGCTGGTACCATTACAAATTTGGCTCAGCAGCTCAAAAATGTCACCCTCCATGTAAATTCTCAAAAACGAGTCCGGTTAGGTATAATGGCGACTACTGCCTTGCCAAGAAATTCTCGTCGCCTTTTATTCGAGATAGACGTACTAATGTCACATTTTTAATTGACACGGGATCTGATGTGTCCATAATTCCAGCAACAAAAACACAAAGGCTAAATAATTCACAAACGACACTTTCTGCCGCCAATACATCACCCATACACGTATACACAACTCAAACACTTTCTTTGGATTTAGGCTTAAGGAGAATTTTCCAATGGACATTTTTAGTTGGTAACGTTTCAACCCCAATTATCGGTGCTGATTTCTTGTACAACTTCCGTTTAGTACCGGATATAAGTAAGCAAGCATTGTTAGACTCGGAGACAAATATTAAATGTCATTGTATTTTTAGGCAATAGTAGAATTCATTCAATTAAAACTGTGTCAGGTGATAGTGTTTATCATGAACTTTTAAGAAAATTTCCTGACATCACAAAACCTCCCCGGCCTGATCAAGAAATTAAACATTCCGTAGTCCATTACATCGAAACAAATAGTCGACCTGTAACAGCTAAAGCTCGCCGCCTCGCTCCCGATCGTCTCCGCATCGCAAAAGCGGAATTTGAGAACATGATTACTCTAGGTCATATGCGACCTTCCAAAGTAATTATGCCTCACCTTTACATATGGTTCCTAAAAAGACAGCACAGAGTGGCGACCAGTCGGCGATTACCGTGCACTCAATGCTCAAACTATTAAAGATAATTATAGCGTTCCCAATATTTTAGATTTTACTTCTAATCTTCACGGTACAAAAATTTATTCTCACATTGATCTCGTGAAGGCATATCATCAAATTCAATTAACCCAGATGATGTACATAAAAGTGCAATCATCACACCTTTTGGGTTATTTGAAAGCACTCGGATGCAGTTTGGTCTTTGCAATGCCGCTGCTACATTTCAACGATTCATAGATGAAGTCTTGCGAAATCTTCCATTTGTGTTCGCTTTTGTAGATGACATTCTGGTCGCGTCTTCTTCACCCGAAGAACATTTACAACATTTACAAATTTTATTCACACGCTTACAACAATATGGACTATCTTTAAAGCCCTCTAAATGCATTTTCGGTGTAACTACAATACAATTCTTAGGCTTTAAAGTATCTGAATCAGGAATAGAACCCTTGTCGGATCGCGTCGATTGCATTTTAAATTTTCCTCAACCTACTACACTCACGCAATTAAGACGTTTCCTCGGGTTATTTAATTTTTATCGACGCTTTGTTCCCAAAGCTGCTCATTTATTAGCCCCACTAAATAAATTTTGGAAGGAATTAAAAATTTTAAAAAGTCTAAAAGTTTCCTGTAAAAATTTGCGTGACTCAATTCAATGGACTGAGGAGGCAGAGCAGGCATTTAATGATGCCAAAAACGCTTTAGCTGACGCAACTCTTCTTCGACATCCCATTCCAGGTGCAAAATTAAGCCTTTGGACTGATGCGAGTGACAAAGCCGTAGGTGGTTCTCTTATGCAACTTTGCCAAAACAATTGGGAACCTGTTGCCTTTTTGTCAGTGAAACTGTCGAAAAGTCAGCAGAAATGGTCCACATATGACAGAGAACTCCTGGCAATATATATTTCGGTCAAACGTTTTCGTCACATGCTCGAAGGAAGAGACTTCATAATCTACACAGACCAGAAGCCTCTCATGTATGCCTTTATGCAAAATCCTGACAAGTGCAGTCCACGGCAATGGCGACATCTAGATTTCATATCTCAATTCAGTACCGATGTTCGTCATATAAATGGTACTCACAACGCAGTCGCTGATGCACTTTCAAGAATTGAAGTGAATCGAATATCCAATTCATTTTTAGATTTCGAGGCACTTTCAAAGGCTCAACTAGAAGACAACGAATTACCAAGTTTCCAAAATGACGAGAAATCTTCCCTTGTCTTTAAACGTGTGCCATCTCCAGTATCAGCCACTGAACTTATCTGTGATACTTCCACTGGCTCTCCCAGACCATTTGTACCACATAATTTTCGTAGGACCATATTTGAGCATTTTCACAACTTAGCTCACCCTGGTGTTGCAGCATCTTTCCAACTCATCGCATCCAGATATGTTTGGCCAAACATGCGGAAAACAGTGAAAGATTGGGTCCAGAATTGTATTGCTTGTCAACGTTCAAAAGTGCACAGACACACGAAGACACCTCTGGGCACTTTCGCCTTACCTGATGCAAGATTTTCACATATTCATGTGGATTTGATAGGTCCTTTACCATCATCAGAAGGAAAATCTTTTTGCTTAACAATTGTCGATCGATTCACTAGGTGGCCAGAAGCAGTAGCCATAGAGAACATTACTGCAGAAACAGTTTCTCGTGCCATTTTTGACACTTGGATCTCTAGATTTGGTTGCCCAGTTTACTTAACGACTGACCAAGGCCGACAATTTGAAGCTGCTCTTTTCAAAGAATTAACGAAATTCCTGGGCACAAACCGCATCAGGACCACATCATACCACCCACAAGCAAACGGTTTAGTGGAACGTTTACATAGAGTGCTAAAGAGCGCCTTAATGGCTCATGAGAATATCAAGTGGACTGAGACCCTACCTGCAGTTCTTCTTGGCTTGCGAGTAGCTGTGAAACCCGACATCAATGCTTCAAGTGCAGAATTAGTGTATGGTGTTTCCCTCAGATTACCAGCCGAGATATGCACTGACACATCTTCAATGCCACTAGACTACGGATTTGTGCAACAGTTGAAAAACCACATGAATCATTTAAAACCCTTGTCAACATCCACTCATGGATTTTCAAAAATTTTTGTGCACCCTAAATTGGATGACTGTTCTCATGTGTTCCTCCGTGTTGACAAAGTTTCCCCATCATTGTCTCAGCCTTACACAGGGCCACACGAAGTCCTATCAAGGAATGACAAACACATAACCATTAAAATAAATGGAAAGAAAAGTTGTGTATCACTTGATAGAGTAAAACCAGCATTTGTGTTCAAGGATTTGCCCGATACCATTCCTGATCCTATCATTAGTGCAGAATCATCACATCAACATCCAGTGACAACAAACATGCAAACTACCAAATCAGGTAGACGGGTAAGATTTCCTCAGAGACTAATAACTGAAATTAAATAAACTATTCAAGTACCAGATGGACATATATATTTTTTTCTAGGGAAATTTGTTTGACTTTTCATATCTTATGATTTTCATACCTTTTCATATGTATATTTATGTAATGTAATTTCAAATATCTGTATGCATATTATATTTTCTTACAACGTAATTTCAAGCATATGTATGTATAATTTTCTTTTCAATGTAATTTTCAATCATATTTCAAATAATTGTATTTGAGATTGTTTGCTCATGAGCATGTCATATATCGTTCTTTCGATTCTCTCCATCACTGGGGGATACTATTGTAGCATATCCTATATTTTAACTCACTAGATGGTAGCACCTTACAATGAAGTGTTCATCTAGAATAGTACTAGTTTTTCTCCGCTAGGTTGCAGTATATATACGTTGTGCTCATGGGTAATCTCTCTCTCTCTCTCAACACTCGCAGATGATTTAGAACATGTGTCTATAATAAAGTAAAAGTTGTTAAGTTTTATCCGATTGCATCCACTTCCTTGATTAAATTTTTTCCTAAGACGTTTCGAGATCTTTAACATCCACCGAGCTCTCAAGCCAGTCATCAAAGGTGCAAAAAAAAAAAACTACAATGAAGCTCCTTTCAAGAGCAGGTGCAGCTTGAGTGTGACGGAGATTAATAATGAAAGTCCCTCATCATTTTTCCTTGCACATGATAAGATTGCAAATAGCCATGCATTCAATTGATTGCCTTGCATTCAGTTTATTACTTCTTTGTTGCTTACCTGACGAGATGCATTCAATCTACCATTTATATTTTTAACAACTAAATGATGTCATAGCATGATGTACTGTATTGCTAATGCATACATAGCTAATGTGATTAACATTGGAAGGCTGTGCTATTTTTCAAATGTTTCAGTCAAAATATTGATAATAAAGTTTTGCACAATGTGAAAAAGTTGCCTGTGGTTATTTTCAGAAATACTTAAGTTTTTAAATATTCAACTCAAATTTCAAAATTTTTCCAAAAATCCTTTATAAAAGTTATGTATAATCTCATATTTTAAATCACGGGGTCTAGAAAAATGAAGCGTGCACTTTTTCAGGATGTAGGGTCTTTTAATTGCGAAGCTATTATAACCAGCTGAATATTTTTACTTAATAATTATAATGAATAAACTTTTGCTTTGACATGTTCTACAGTATATTGAATACATTATTTTTTTCTTTTACAGAATGATGTTACTCTGGACGAGAGAGCATGACTCATTTCCTTCATTGCAGATTTTAAAAATAAATTGTTGTACTCACATCTGCGAAAAAACTTGCACATTTTAAATTAGTAAGATGGCTTTCACTCAAGGAAGCTCAAGGCATCATTTACATGTTCATGACAATGAAAAACTTAATGTTTGTGAAATGTGCAACAAAGGGTTTTCTGTAAAACATAACTTGATATCACATTTACGGATTCATACCAAGGAAAAGCCTTATTTTTGTGAAATGTGTAACAAAGTTTTTCTAGAAAAGGGGGGTGATTTTAAAATTCATTTACGTATTCATACAAAGGAAAAGCCTTATGTTTGTGAAATATGCAACAAAGGTTATACTAAAAAAGTAGTTTAAAGAACATGTATTGGACTCAGCCTAGATAGGAAAAGCCTTATGTTTGTGAGACAGATAGTGCATGCGGTGTTCGTTAACTGCAGGGGATTTAGGAAGACGCATCTACGCCGCGTTCATACAAAGGAAAAATCTTATTTTTGTGAAATGTGCAACAATGGCTTTTCTCGAGCCACAGTCGTTCCAAAGGACATTTATTATTGTTCATACGCAGGAAAAGCCTTATGTTTGTGAATGTGCAGCAAGGGCTTTTCTCGAAATATAGCTCTTTAAAAGACATTTATTATTCATACAAAGGAGAAGCCTCATGTTTGTGAAATGTGCAACAAGGGGTTTTTCTTCAAATGATGATTTAAAAGAACATTTATTGGTTCATACAAAGGAAGAAGCCTTATGTTCTCTGAAAT
>BMAU01002696.1:0-22339 GCA_019973935.1 Trichonephila clavipes | reverse complement strand
ATTTTTTCTTTTGGATGCATTTCTAATATATATTATTTATATAATATCTTATATAAAAGAACATTTTCATAAAAGAAATTTACTATCACTATAATTACATTTAAGAATTATTTTAAGTATTTTAACATACACTCATGTCCATAGTTAAGGATAATTCAAAGATCTTACAAATTAAACTCTAAAATAAATTTCACCTGGCGAAATTATCACCACATCTCCCGAGAAAGAAAAATATGCAAATTATAGGAAACCACCAGATGGCGCCCGGATGAGTACGTCACAATGACGAGGTAAAGAGGTATGCATAAGATAATTGGCAAGGAAGTAAATTGTTCACAAGCGCTTTAAAAACCTTTCAGTGCAATAACCGCATAGTTATGGCACAAAGGGAAGGCATTACGGATGATTTTTTGGAATATGTGGATGGAATGTGGACGTGCCCGGTTGGAAGTATCTACGAGGAGCTAGGAATCGCCCAGAGTGTCATCTCCAGGTTTTGGCAACGATTCCAAGATGATGGTAATAGTGATGTAGATGTTACAGCACAGGTCGCCCTCGAGTTACAACGCCGAATAAGGACCGGTATTTGGCAGTTGCTCCCCCACCACCAAAGAAACAGACGCAGCATCAGACCTGTCTCGTCGGCTCTCTTCAGCTATCCGGTACGATTTCCAGTTTCGAGCGGGCCGTTTTACGGACGCTTAGGGGCACATTGCGATGTTTCTATATGCTCGTAAGGTCGGTCAGGTGTGTCCCACTTACCGCCAGCTCACTGGCGCCTGCGATTAACCTGGAGTAAAGAGCGCGCATTATGGACACCGCAACGGTGGTCTTGTTGTTGATGTTTTCCGACGAGTCAGGTTTAGTTTGCAGTCTGATTCTCACCAGACTTTCATATGGAGAGTGCCAGGTACCCGTTGACCCGAAGAGAACACCATTGAACGACACCGTTACGGTGGTGCAGGATGATCTCGGTTTAAGGGGAGGGTATTCTTGGTTCCAGAACTGACCTTCATGTTCAAGAGTGTAACGATGCAGGCCACATCTTTTTCGAGATGTCATTCTGGAACAACATCTACGTTTGTTTCGGGGCTGGTGCTGAATTTCTGTTTTATGGATGACAACCACCGTCCTCACCCATTGCAAACATTTGCGGGCGAATGCTGCTTCAATCGGAGGATATCACCCGCATGGATTGGCCAGCATACTCACCGGACTTGAATCAATAGAGCATGTGTTGGATATGCTTGGCCGACATGAATTGAAGCCCGTCAACCCTCCCACCTGTCTACCCGGAACTTCGGAGGGCGTTGCTTGATAAGTGGTGTAATATTCCCCAAGAACAGATTGATAATTTGATACTCAGCATGCCTAGGCGTTGTAAAGCCTCTATTGCATCGTCCGGGACATACTCCGTATTAACCATCATACTAACCATGTTATACTGTTTTTGTAAATAGGTTCTTTTTTGAAATTTGCTCCAGGAGTAAAAATCTCAATTTTTATTAATTATGTCAAACATATAGCATCTTTTGCTCTTTACCTTTTTTGTTTAATAAATAGACCTTACAAATAAGTCAAATTTGTTTTTGTTCCTGTTTTTTCTGCCTGAACTTCATTATTCTTAATTTATGTACATGAGTGTATTTTAAACACAGTTATAAAAATTTAATACACAAATTTCCCTATTAGAAAATATTTATGTCTCCATAAAGTTATCCAATTACATTTGACTTTTTCAACCATTCGGTTGAAAATTTTTAATTGGCGGTCGTTATCGAGTCACGGGTTCGAGTCCCGGTTTAATTGAAAATCTGCCGTGATGAGAGGGGTTGAATCTGTCTTGGCTGAAAGTACTCATGTTGGGTATGGTGTGGAAGTATAGAGAGTGGAGTGCCAACTTGTTTTTGTCTTCGTCTCTTAACCAAGGTTCAAAATTACGAAGGGCACATCGCCAATAGCCCACGCGTAGCTTCAAGCGCGACACTAATAAAAAAGAATTATATCACATATGGGTATACCATGAAAATCGTTTAACACAAAACTGAAGGGCAGAAATATTTTTTCGTGTTAAGAATATTGCAAATAAATAAACAAACGCTATATTGAACAAAATTGAGTTTATTGAAGTACGATGTATTTACATAGATATGTATAAATGCATGTATTTAATAAAAATCAATGAAACAAAAACATTCATAAGAAAATCCATTCAAACATTTTCCGCAATCTGCTGTTTTAAATTATTGTTAATAATGTAGTTTTGAAATGCTAAATCCTTAAAGATTTCCTTTTCCGTCTTGTTTTTGATGAACCGTCTAAAGCTCCATCTTCATTTTAAACAAAATAGCAGTTCGCTTTCCCCATGATATTGTACTTGCAAAAAATTCTAAAATAGAAAGAAAAAAGCACTTAGCGAACCATTCACTGATTTTTACTCACACTGCGATGTATTCGTCACCGAATTCCAAAGCCAACTGATGAGAGATGAGATGTTTTTGTGTAGCGTTTGTAGGTGGTGAAGGGTATAAGTAGCTCAGATAAAAAAAATTGGCTCGTGTCACAGGCTATTCCGAGGGTTTTTCAAAGCCAAATTGGTTTTCTTTTCCACGAAACACGTGTTTCGTTTCACACCACTCTTAAATCTCGCCTGCGCAGCTGTTATTTCCAATATTTTACTCATTCCAGAAGGGAAATCTTTTCGTGTTGAGCGATTTTCGTTTCGTGTTATGAGAAAAAAATGCATGAAAAGGCATTGTAGTTTTGTCAGGACCGTTGTATAATTTCATTAACCGATATTTCGACTTACGGTATCCGACTACGTTCAGAACCGTGATTTTAAAGAGCATAAATGGATAAGATTTTCATGATATTTAGCGTCACTCAGATTAAATGCATGCATAAAATTGTTTTAAGGACATTTTGACAAAAAATATTTATTTAAATATAATATTTTGGCAAAAAATTAACTTAGAATGGGTCTTTTTCCAAATGTTCTCCTTTTGTGAAAAAATAGTTCTATTATAATAATATTTTGCCTGTATATAGATCAGACCTCTCTACAGAGGCTCAACTAGAATTTTTGAAAATTTCACATTATTTTCAGTTACCACCCATTGAAATAATTATTCGCGTTTTTTCCTTAAAATTGCTCCCCTCTGTTGTCGTAAAATATGAATAAACCCACTTCTAAGTTATATATTTCAAAAATTCTAGTTGAGCCTCCTGAACAGAGGTCTGAGCTATATACACAGGCAAAATATTATTCTAATAGAAGCATTTTTTCACAAAAGGAGAACATTTGGAAAAGACTATTCTAAGTTAATTTTTGTCAAAATGTTGTATTTAAATAATTTTTGTCAAAATGTCCTTAAAACAATTTTATGCATATATGCTAATCTAAGTGACACTAAATATCATGAAAATGATCCATTTATCCGCTTTTGAAAATCACGGTTCCGAACGTAGTCGGATACCTTAAGCGCTTACACGTTAAACGCATTTCACTGTATTATAAAATACACACCTATAATTTAGTAAAATTAGAGTAACGTACTAAATAAAGTGGTCCTGCTTCCCACAATACCTTCAGCATTTCAAGACCCTTTTTCAACCACTGTTCGTCAAAAAAAATATATATATTTTGGATTTTAAACTTTTTGCCTAATCGATAGTCACTGATACTTAGGTATGCGATTAGAAACCCATGAATATATTTACTTTAAAAATATTTTAAATGTTTCTCTCTTAAAAGCCTAGGATGAACGGATGAAAATAATAAAATAAGGATAATGAACCGTCAATCAAATCCTCTTTTTTAATTTAAGAAAGTTAATTAGATAGTCATGTGTGAAATTCGTGACCTTAACCAACTATTGCTGAATAGCCTCAATGAAATTATATATCTTTGGAGGCTCTAAGTGCTTGGAGCGGAATTCTTGTCTTGATGATCTATAATAAATTATAGTTTTTAAAAAACTAAGAAACACGCTTTTATAGTGAATTGAACTAAAAAGTAAAAAAAAAACTTAATATAAGAATAAAAATGATTAACGAGAAAGTTATAATGTCATTGGGGTACAAGCGTGGGGTTCTCTATATTAATTGTTATAATTTCTTACTAGTTCTATTCCGAAATGTTGAGTTAGTGTAAAAATGTACTACAAAGAACCTCACGCTTTTACCCCAATGACATTAATTTTCTCATTAGTTATTTTTAATCTTTAAGAATTATTTTTTTACTTTTGTTCAATGCACTATAAAAGTATGTTTTTTAATTTTTTTTAGACTATAATTTATTTTTCATTTTTTAGTTCGATCTACAATAAAAGCGTGTTTTTTTAGTTTTTTAAACCATCATTTATTCATTGTTGAATTTATCCCTTGAGTTTGATATTTGGAGCCGGAATTACGTAGCTGCTGGAATTAGTCTTGCTCTTCAATGGATATTAATTAACGGGTCTGAAGGGTATTTATTCTCTCCGTTTACGGGCCTTGTATAGTCCCGTATCGTTATATTATCAAAGATTGCGTCTCTATAGATGCACAGGTAAAACCAATAAAAGTGTGTTGAGAAGAAATATTGAATGTGTGTGTTTTGTGTGTCAATTGTAAAGGGTGTTTTTTTTTAGAGGTATAGAACTTTTTAAATTGCAATAAAACAACGATGTATTATTCGATTGACATGAATTTTTATTCGAAAGATAATCTTGTGGCGTTACATTTTAAATATGATTTCGGCATATGACTGCCACGGCTGGCTCGATGTAGTCCAATCTGGACGTCCAATTTTCGATGACCTTTTTCCAACATTTGGTGGCCGTATATCGGCAATAACACGGCGAATGTTGTCTTCCAAATGGTCAAAGTTTGATGAAAACAGCGCATAGACCAATGACTTTACATAGCCCCACAGAGAAATAGTCTAGCGGTGTTAAATCCCTGCAAGATCTTGGAGGCCAATTCACGGGTTCAAAACGTGAAATTAGGCGGTCACCAAACGTGTCTTTCAATAAATCGATTGTGGCACGAGCTGTGTGACATGTTGCGCCATCTTGTTGGAACCACAGCTCCTGGGCATCATGATTGTTCAATTCCAGGAATGAAAAGTTAGTAATCATGGCTCTATATACCAATCACCATTGACTGTAACGTTGTGGCCTTCAATGTTTTGAAGAAAGGATCCCACCAGCCCCATAAAGCGCGCAAACAGTCAGTTTTTCTGGATGTAACGGTGTTTCGACATACACTTGTGGATTAGCTTCACTCCAAATGCGGCAGTTTGTTTGTTGACGTAGCCATTCAACCAGAAGCGCGCTTCATCGCTAAACAAGATTCGCTTATGAAAATCGGGAACAACGGCAATCTCGTTTTGGGGCCCATTCGACGAATCTACGCCTTGCTTGATGATCGTTTTGATGAATTGCCAAACCAAACTGAGAATAAATCGCTTGACAGCTGTTAAATCGGTCGCCATCTTGGAAAGTAATGCCAGCAAAGCTTCTATACCTGAAAAAAAAACACTCTTTATTATCACCTTTAAATGTTATAATGCTATAATGTTAATTCGTATCATCACTCCTAAACGTATTGCTTTTGGGATGGGCTCACGCGTTTTCATTAACATGTCCTTTAGGGTTCTTTGGGGCCAGAATAAATGGCAATTCTTTTTCCAACCAACCGAGAAGTAAAGCGTGAAGGAAAGATGCAAATTAGGAAGCTTTTAAATAATAGAAGTTAAGGTAAGCGGTGTGCCATTTGGGAGTGTTATGATAGTCCGTGTTTCAAGTGTGAAAAGTATTTCGAGAAGTTAAGTGACAGTCACACACACACAAGAGGTCACCCGTGACAGAGAGCTTTTAACCAAGGTGCATATCATTGCATGCCAGTGCACCGCAACGCAGAGCTTAGGATCAGATAGATTGCCGTTTCGTCAAACATTAAGGTAGGAGTTACCATTTAAAGATTCGGATCTGTATTTACATTGAAATTTAGCTTAGGAGAGTTAGTTATTGATAGTGGTCCGAGGTACGTTATTTGGGTATTATATATTGTGTGTTTAGCCACCGTATATTCTCTCACATATCATATTATTATCTAATCTGTTATGGGTTTAAGTTAAGATCTTAATAAAGTAATATTAAGATTATGGCAGCTTCTAGTTCTTCATTTATTCCTACACCTCTAGCTCACGCTGATAATCTGGGAGAAGGGCACCCGAGAGGGGCGTCCTTACATTTTATAAAAATAAAAAAAATGTTTAGCAGTTAGAACATATTTTTTTTCCTCATGCACGAGTCTTTTTTTTTATTTCCATTTTTTTCAGAAGAACTAGACAGTTGTTTATATTATGGTAAGAATTGCTGACGCACCCACCCTCCCCTTTCTCACATAGAGAACACTTTTTTTTGTTTGTTTTAATTGTATTAACAACAATTCTATTCACTTTTAGGGTTGCACCTTAATCTTTTACTCGCTAAATCTGGAATTAGTCGCAAATCTGAAAATGGTATCTGCAAAAGTCGCAAAACCTAGAAGTGGTATATGGAATTTGTCGCCAAATCTGGAAATCGTTACTCCTGATGATCCTGATCAGGATAATGGAACAAAATTATGAAATTATTGTATTATCATTGGTCCTTGACAAGTGTGCAAAATTTCGAATTAATACGGCCTTTTGAAGTTTGCAAAAATCGAGTTCAAAGATTCCGTTACATACAAATGAAACTTATAAAAGCGTGTTAAAAACAGTTCGCTTTATTTTTTTGATTTTTTCCGTATTGCAATCGTGGTGCCTTCATATTTCTTTTCATCATCGCAAGTGTATATAGTGTATATCATTCAACAAGGGATGAATAGTAGTAAATATATATTTTTTCTATCCGTACTTCAACATCAGAGATTTTGCGAGAGAAAAAAAAAACCATTTCTTTACCGAAAGCTGGCCTTGAAGAAGTATTTCATTCATTTCTCTCAGGTAACATCAGAAGGCAAAGGTCAATTTCGTCTCATAAACAAAGTTAAAAGTTAAATGGAAAGTGCGTATTATATATATATAAAAAGTAGCTAATTTTTGTTTGTGATGCGTAAAAGTTTGAAAAACTTTGATTTTGGTTTCTTCAATTGAGAGATTATAACAATTTTTGAAAAAAAAATTGATAAAGCTAAATGTGATACTTTTACATAGTAATATTTTAAAATATAGTTATTTTTCATCTATGTATTATTGGTAATTATATAATAAATGTATTTTTATTGGTAATATTTTTAAGTAATATTTTCATTTAATTCTCATAAGCAAATCTATATAACTGAGTTCAGGCCAAATAACTAATAAAGGAAATATAAATAACACAGGTCTGCGATGAAAAAATTGTTGTATATTTAAATAGTGGGTTTAACTATATTTTTTCTGCTGATTACGGAAAAATAGTGAAAAAATTCCATCACCCTTAGATAAGTCACAAATGTCATCTGAAATTTTCTTATTTTTTCAGGGGTTTCAGGTCAGTATGCGTACGATTTTTCAATATTATAGCCTATATAATTGGTGAATTTAGTCTAAATTATGGACCTTTTATGGTGAATAGGTTACTAAACAATGTATGTTATTTACAAACACAGTTTTATTCTATTTATTTGCTATGACAATGAATCTAAACTCGGAATACTAGTTCCTACTGGAACGAGATATGTCTCATTCTGTCTGGCCCCTGCCCAATCCTACTGGCTGCTAGGCGTCGTGCGCCATGATTTTGGTTGCAGTCAGTGCCTCAGTGTGGAGCTAGCCACTGTGGTGTAAACATCAAACAATTTTGTGCTACGGTATTTAAAAGAAATGGCTACTAGAGGATGTGTTAACTCTCTAACTGTTTCTGTTATATTTGTGGGTCTTATACCGTCAAGAAGCAACAAAGGAACATTTCTAATTTTGTTCAGAAGGTGTATTTTGCATACTTTGGTATTAAATTAGGGACAAGATAAATCTTGGGCTCCCCATGTAGTGTGTTCTGCGTGTGTTAAAGAATTTGAGACAATGGTTTCAAGGTAAGAAGAAGTCATTTCGTTTTGCAGTCCCCATGATTTGGAGAGAGCCTAAAAATCAGTGATAACTGTTATTTTTGTTCTTGTTCAGTGCAAGGTTTCAATTTAAAAAACAGGAAGGACATTTCATACCCAACCATCACACGTTCGGCTATTCGCCCAGTACCTCATGGACCTGACTTGCCTATTCCTTCACCTCCCGGATACCCTGGACAATATTTTTAGACGATTTGGACCAAATATCACATATTAGCAGCGACAGTGATGATGGCTACGATCCAGGTACAAATGACCCTGAACTTTTTCTCTCAATAAGTTTTGAACGACTTAGTACGAGATCTGGCCTCCCAAAGGACACAGCGGAAGTTCTAGTGTCTAGACTTAAAAAATACACTTGTTAAACTCCGGTGTTTTATTTTCGTGGTACCGGTTTAGAAAGGAATTTGTCCTTTTTTATGCAAGAGGGGGACCTAGTTTTCTGCAACAATGTACCTGCAATTTTGGAAATGTTCAAAATATGTATGAACCAGGGGAATGGAGATTTTTATTGATTCGTCAAAAAGGAGTTTGAAAGCTGTACTTCATCACAATGGTAAACGATATGCTTCTGTGCCTGTTGGACACTCAGTCCATTTGAAAGAATGCTACGAAAATCTAGAGTTTATTCTTAATAAGCTCAGCTACTCTGACCATAAATGGACCATTTGTGGTGATTTGAAAGTTATTTCTATGATACTAGGTCAACAAAATGGTTTCACAAAGTTTCCATGTTTCCTCTGTGAATGGGATAGCCGTGACGGGAAACAACACTACGCAAAGCAGACGTGGCCAATCAGAAGGCTCTTTATTCCTGGAGTTAAAAATGTTGAAAGACAAAGTTTAGTAGATCCTAAGATCTTGTTTCCACCACTTCATGTAAAATTGGGGCTAATGAAACAGTTTTGAAAGCATTAGACAAAGAAGGAGAGTGTTTCAAGTATCTTTGTGAACAGTTTCCAGGTCTATCCGATTCTAAGCTGAAGAGGGCATCTTTGTTGGGCCTGACATAGAAAACTTTTAAAAGATGAAACTTTTGTCACTAAAATGGAAATGAAAGAAAAAAATGCCTGTAATTCACTTAAATTTGTTGTAACAGGTTTTCTTGGAAACAAAAAAGATCCAAACTACAAAGCTTTGGTTGCTGAATTGTTACAAAACTAAAAAATATTGGGCTGCAGCATGAGTGTCAAAGTCCATTTCCTCCACTCAGATCTGGACTACTTTCCAGAAAGTCTTGGGGCTGTAAGTGAGGAACAAGGAGAACGTTTCCATCAGGATATAAAAGTAATGGTGTTACGACCCGCATGTGCAGAGGGCGCTAGTAGTCTTCCTTGTTTACATTTCGTCAATATGCTTGTAATGCATCCTCGGAGCGGACGTACCTACCGTCCTCAATAAACAAACATTTTTAAAGTATACAGTCCACGCCTTTTGCTTGAGCAGTCAAGTTATACATAACTCAAAGTCTGCTCATAATCCGTTATAGACATTTCTAGAATAACCACACCATTTGTGGTTAAAATCAGAGCTATCGACCTCACCCAAATGGAGTGCAGATACCAAGGTCGTTGGAATGTCAACATGATGGCAGACTACTGTGGGATGTTAAAACAGGAAAATTCACAAGAACACAGCCGAAAAAGTACTAAAAGAAGATTCGATGGGAAAAGAAAACGTTTTTACAAAGACTTATAATAGCAGTTTCAACACATGTGTTATTGTATCACTATTATTCTTATTTAAGCTATTTATCTTTGTTTTTCTTTCTTTTAGTTTAAGTTAAAGTAATAAAAACAAATCCAAAATTTTCATTCTTTGTACTTTTTTCAAATATTTTACCTTTATTTTGTAGACAAGTCTTACGTGATAGAAAAAAACCCATGTCATTTTTGAAATCAGCGCAAATAACGAAATAAAGATCAGTTAATAAAACCAAAAACATTTTTAAAAAGTTTTTTGCAGACCTGTGTAATCAAATAGAACAATCAAAGCCAACAAATAGCATTGAAATTACTAATGAAAGCACAAACTATAATAACAAATGTTTCAGTACAAATTAGTGAAATAAATATTAATAACCGCTTAAAACTCTACATATTATCTTTTGATTCTGATTATGAGATTAGATAAATTCTTGTTTCAATATTTTGACGACATTTGTCTTGAAGCCAACAAAGGTAACGAATAGGGAAACCTTTAGCGCGCGGCGTAAGCATTTTTAATTGCAAATGTACAGCTTCCAGTGATTCTAAGTGAGGGTTACCTCTATAATTCTTATAAATCCTTAGACGAATACTTCAGCAAGTGATGAATATTAAGGTCTCACTATTTAACTACTCCGGGGGCTTTTGGTGACGGACCTTGTGATTTTGAGCCATGGTCAAGTGACGAGGACGACACCTAAGCGAAAATCATCATAACTAAGGGCTTTATTGTAGGTCTGTCGTTAGCCATAGCTTTGAGAACCATGCAGGGGACAGTACGATTTGGCTCTATTCCACCTCCGTTTTGATGGTGAATATACCAGGAAAGGAGAATCAGGACCTTCCACCTCTCTTCCCCTTCCTCCAACCTCACGATAGAATTTGTGGCTCTACGGCTATTTACAGTACCCCCATGCCACGAGGGAGTGTGTGAGTGAATATTAACGTCACTCTATTTAGCTGCACGAGGGCTTTTGGCGACGGACTTCGTAATTTTGAACCATGGTCAAGTGACGAGAACAACAAGAACAAGTGCTAGCACATAAAGTATTAAAAACAAATAAGAGAAATAAGACAGGTAAAGTCAAAGGAAACAAACATTTTTCTGGTCAAACTTTTTAAAACAGGTACTCGAAAGAAAGACAACCAATAGAGATGCAAGATTCTCAATGATGTCGAAGGGATAGGTGTTCATTTGCAAAAATGTCAGGTATGAGACGCACATTTCCAGCAGCAGTTAACAATCCGACCACCAGATTTCCATCAAACTCAGATGAGATTTTTTGTGGACCACCTTTTAATGTAACCCCAAAGAAGAAATCCAAACATCTCAAATCTGGGGAGCATGGTAGCCAAGGAACATATCCAACTCGCTCTACCTAATGCGAACCTTAGGCAACATCGAGGTAATTCATTGAAGTGAGCTCTTGCTCGATCATTCTGGAATCCCATTCGTGTGCGAGCAGCTGCAGAATCATCGGGAAAATATCCGACAGGATCTCTTGCAGAAAGATGTCATTTGCGTGGCCAGTCAAATAACTAGGTAAAACTTATGTTTCTATTAAGTTATTGTGCACATGTTATGGTCCTGCTAAATTATACAGCACGTCTTAGAACAGAGGTTGGCAACCTATCGCACACATGTCGCATGTGACACGCAATACATTTCTCAGTGGCACTCTGCACTACTCTACAAATTTGTCAGTATTTGAGTGGATGGAAGTTGATAAATTTGTAATGGACCTTATTTGACAAACAATTTCAGAAGTACGGACATTTACGGAATTACGAAAACATCTGAAAGATAACTTGAAAGAAAAATTTATAGCTATTTTTTAAATTATTGAATGTATATTTGCCGGAGAAATTTAATTGTTTGAAGAGAGAAAATTGCATGTACCCTGCTTTCCGCTTTTGGTTCTACATTTCTAAGTAAAAACTCTTTCCTCACATGAAAAATACTTCGAGTCTACAAAGTTGTTCAACAACCGAATATTCTGAATCGTGTCAAATTGAAAGTCACAAATTATATCCCTGATTTTGTGATATGAAAATAGAGCGAGCGGTACAAGCATTAGGTTTGCATTAAAACTTAATTTATCTTTTTTATTTAACTATAATGAAGGGAAATACTTCTCTATTTTATGTTGTCTATTTCTTATTTTAATATATATATATATATATATATATATATATATATATATATATATATATGTTTAAAAATTACTTATTAATATATGTACAATTTTAATATTTTTTATTTTTGTTGAAGAAATAAATATATTTCATGTTGTTTATTTGTATGTTGAGAAATATCTTTAAATGGGGCATAATTAATATATAATAAAACTGTAAATATCTATATTATTGATCTCTATTCTCTAACTCTGCATGCATTGTCACGGAATCGAAATGCTTCAAACATGTCCTACTGTGTGGCACGCTGAATCAGATTAGTAGATTGGTTTGGCATACCCCAGAATTTAAATGTTGCCGACCTCTGTCTTAGAATGTTCAGCAATTTGGCATTAACAGCAGAATTTCTCCTCGTTGGCATGTGGTTTAGCGACACTGACTGTCGTGCCATAGGGCAGGGGTTCGAATCCCGGAAAAGACATGGATGTTTGTAAATGTGCCTTTGTGGCATGGGGGTACTCGTGAGGTTGGTGGAAGGGAAAGAGAGGTGGGAGGCCACTGACCACCCCCAGAGTATTCCCCTCTAAATTGGGGTGGAACCGAGCCAAATCGTACTGTCACCTGTTGGTGTTCAAAGCTACAGCTAACGACAGGCGTCATTTAGCCCTTTGCCATGATGAATTTCGTGGGCCTCGATCTGGCTTTTGCCGATCAGGAGGCATTAATAACAACAACAACAGAACCTAATAGTTCTCTTCTTGCTGTTTAGAAAGTTTTGAATCACATTCTTAATCATTCAATTCTTTCAGTCTAGTCGGGTGAGACGACATGACATGAGATTCGGGAACTCTTCAACATATTAATTTTAGTCTGATCTCCATCTTCAAATGTTTTCAAGTTGCAAGCAGAAACAGTTAAACCTTCCCTATGAGACACGGATTTAAGTGCTGAAGGAACATCAGGATAATTAATTTTTTTGTTTTGTTTTACTTATGATACATGTCTCCATCTCGATTAGAAAAAAGTTACTCTAAATGTATCCTAAAAGTTATAAGTGTCATTACGTAATATTAATTATTTTATACGCAGAGGTTCCTCTCGAATTATAAACATGCTCCGTGCTAAAATAAAAGTTTATTTACAGAAATTGAATGAACAAGGATTCACAAAAATTATTTGCGAGGATATCTGAGGTGCTGACGAATGTGAAGAAGACCTTGACATGGTGTTTCGTTTCTGGAACCTTTAAGGAACCTAAAGGAATCAGCAAAATAATTGGATAAATGAACAAAGCGACTGATACACAATGTATGTACCAATACTGTTCTGCGTTTCCCATGCATAATATTCTGCTGCCATCTGGTGATCATCAATATAAAAGTTTATTAACCATTTAGTACATTGAAATAACGATTAAAACTTCTTGTATAAATATTCATTTCATTAATATTTTTGCAATGAAAAAATTGATAAGATATGAAAATGTAAAGGTTAAAATAATAGTTTTGAAATATCTTATAAATGTTATGTCACAGAACGTTTCGGAAAGCTATTTCAGATTCTGCAGCAAAAATACATAAGAAAATTTTATTTCAAACCAGATGTAAAATTATTGTTTTGAATAGTGTTATTAATTTTTTTTTCACAAAAATTTATTTTTTATCCAACATTAAACTTTTATAAAAAGTGTATTATTATTATTATTATTTTATAAATCATGATTCGCATTAATATGTAAAATTCAGTAAATATCATTTAAAGTAAATTCTTCCGAATATTTGCATTCATTTGTTTTCAAACTAGATTTATATCCGAACTTTTGGAGGTTTATATATATGTATCGTTTGATGTAGTTATCTAGAGGTCATATAATATATCACTCTCTTTATTTAAAGACGTTTGATCACACAACAGACTGCACATGTTATATGACATTTAGGTTCGATTTTCAAATTCAGTGCACACTAGTAACTCTCAAGATCACTAAGTTTTTGCGTATGTGCGCAGACTCAGTCCTTTCAAAGCAGGGGCGCAACTCCTCACAATTCAGCCTCCCATCACCGAATGATTTCCCGTGGGAAAAGAGCTATATCCCCTGCATTGTTAGGTCAGGGCGACATCTAGTGTTCGGTTGGTCGAAAGGTGTTTTCCGTGTGCTTTCTGAATATTACGGAATTTTTGGTTCTTTAAACTGTATATGCATACTTATGCTACTTAGATGGGTCATTTATCAATACTTTGGTAAGAATTGGAATTGAAGTCTCGTACGGTTGTTCTTGTCCTCTCCCTCGTACAATACCTGTAGTCACTCTGATGTGATCGATATACCCTCATGCTTACCATATTTAGTGAATTCCTTTGATATGAAGGTTCTACCACGATTCGAGGAAACACGAAAAGAATTTCCGAATAGTGTTCTTTTTATGTTCCAACATCGCTTTGGAATCGACAGTTGATTTTGTCTACAGCCACAAAAATGTGGCAAAAGCATCGATGACGCTAAACGGGTAGTTATAATTTTTAGGGAAAAAGTTCTCCAGTGAATCTCAACATGCACGTTTACATTATCTTGGGTATCATAAGCAAAGGAACATGGGGTTGTTTTAAATCTTTTGACGAAAGATTAGGTAGATCAGTTGAGGATCAGAAAATATTTTTTTTTTTTCACCAATTTTTAATTTTGTAGAGGAAATTTTTTTTTAAATTTAACTTTGCAATATATTTAATTTTTTGTTATGTATAGTAATATCTGAGAAATTATGATATACTTCTTTGTGCTCATATGTCTTAGATAAAAAAATTGAAATTGATTACTTGAAATTGTTATAGGAGAATAATTTTCAAGATTGTATTCAATTTGGATTTGGGTCTTACGCCATCTCCGGCTACCCTAAAATTGAGAATTTTGGCAAAAAAAAATGACAATTTTTTTTATGATTTTATTTTATAGACCATCTTATTAGCTTTTTAAAAATACTGAGTTTATTATTTTCCATTCAATAGAACTAAAACTACAAGTGTCTCAGTGAAAGCAGATACCACTACTTTGAGCATGATGTCATACTTTAAAATGCGTTTTACTCGAAATGTGTTTTTTTAACGTGCTCAAACGGGGACAGCGATTGCTCAAAAAGTTTTGAAAATAATTAACTGGAGTTTTTTTGTGTATATTCTGTATAATAGTGGAAGTGTTTTAGTCTTCAGATCTATCAATCACTGTTTTTTTAAAGCAATTTTATATAATAACTATGATAAAGTGCTCTAATTTTTGAAAAAATTAAACTATCTCTTATCCTGAAGGTCACTTCAAAAATGAGTAGCAAAGCAAAACTTTAAAATTGAAAAATTTTAAATTTGTTCATAAACTTTTTGTTCAGAATGGGTCCCGTTTATGTAATTTTTTGTTAATTTTCACCCATTTTTTCCCATTTTAATAATAATAATTTCTTTTTCTTTTTTTATTTTTAACATATTTTTCTTAAAATGTACTTAATAAATCTAAAAACCACAAAAAAATCCCTATGCCTCCATTTTTTTTTAAAAAAAAGTTGACGCACGTAGTTGGATACCTTAAAAAAGAAAACGTCTTTTCAAGAAAATGATCATTAGAGTATTTTTCATAAATACTGTGTTTTCGAAGAGTGAAAAAAACCCTGGCATCTGAAGCACTGGGGAAGATCATATTTTTTTTTCAAAGTGGCTCAGTTTTTATTCTCATGTAGATGAGTTCAGAGATGCTGTAAATGTTTTTACTCTTCTCATATTTTTAGAGAAAGGAGGAAGAGAGTATTGGATTATCTGTTTTCTTGTTTATTATTGTGCAACACTTATCAGCTTGCATTTCAATTTTTTTGAACTCTTCAATGATTTTCAAAGGCATTCCTCGTAGGACGACTCTTATAGTTCATTTTCTCGGAGAGTACAAATGAGTATCCATTGAGATTATTTTGATCGATAGGTTTCCTTATTAGATAATAGAAATAATACGTATGTAAGAAGAATATTTCGTTTTTCGTTCCCGTCAGACTTGCTTGAAGTTTGATATATTTTTCTTCTTCGTAATCTTCGTTTGATTCATCATTTTACGACCTGAGGGGATCGTAGGGGCGTGGGGCCTTTTGGGTGTAGTGACATCAGGTTGCTACTACTGGGTCGAAGTGTTGAATTGTGGAAAAGAAATTAAATATGATGAAAAAAATAGAAATGTGTAAAATGAAAAATATAAAGAAATGCAATAAAATTAATTCAAGGAATAATAAATTATACATATATGAAAAAGTCAAACATTTCTTTCATACATATGGCATCTATTAATGTTAAAATATCTTAAAATCAAGTTCTTTCTATCGACATTGTAATGTAGTTTTAAGAGAAAAAGGTAAACTCAACGGCTTCTGAAAATAAACGCTGCTACAATAAAAACATTAAAAGTTCTTTTTCTGCCGTTACGAAACAGATGAATCTAACTACATTTGAGATACATTTTAAATAGAATGTCAACTACAAAAAGGATACTTTTCCTCGGAAGCTGTGGAGTATTGCTGAAAGAAAACACATCTAAGAACTAGTAGAGTGAGAAAGAATAAACATTCGCGTTTGAAAGAAAATAAGCGAAATAAAAACATTTAATGGCGATGTATGGAAGCAATATGCTGTTCTTACTGTTGTAAAGATTCAACAATGTTACTGTAATGTTTTGGGAGCAAAGTGCGAAAAAATGCAACACTACACAAACAGAAAGTGTCAAACTCATTAAATCTACTTGCACAAAAAGTCTAAGCTACCACACCACCTTAATATTACCTCCAAACCCTTATATTTAATTTACATTCAAATCCTGTTCTTTTTTTTTATAAATGAAAGACCCAGAAGCTGAAGAGTTTTACTCCACTTTCCCCGACAATTCATTCATATTGCCAAAACCACACCCACTAAATTTGAATTTCTTACCGCCGCTTTCCAAATGCTAGATGACAAAATTTAAAGCTCATTAATCACAAATAAATAATTAACGGACTAATAATATCTTGTGGAATGCACATCAACTATGAGACAGAATGAATGCACTCGAAAATCTTTTTTAATGATTGAAATCCCGAAGTCATTGTCTTCCAAGGAAACCTCTAATCATGTCATCACAATGCAATTGCCCCCAAATTATTTCTTATTACCCAAGAGTTATATATATAAAAATAATAATAATTAATGTGTGTGTGCCTTGTTCTCTGGGATACAAACGCAAAACACAACGGACCCCCTCTCTCAGCAAAATACTGAAGGACAAACCATCTTCAACTTTTGTACTATGTACAACACCTACATTCAATCCCCTTCGGAACCAATACATTTCTCCGATCATAAAATCAATACTATTCTAAACTAAGACACTCTGAAGGCCTTTACAATATCAGAACTATTATAATCACTTTCCAGTGATTATAATCTATTATCTTTGATTTGAGTTTGGATTAGTTTACCTAACTATAGTGCTCAATTCTTTTCCGTGCTCTAAATGGAATAAATTCTACGACATTCTTTTGTCTCTACTCGAGAAAGTCAATTGTTTCTAACATAATGAGCTCTAAGATACTATAATACATTCCAAATGCAGTTTTATTGAGCATTTAAGGTTCAACAAAGCAACACGAGAGCTATTGACAACAGACCGTATAATTTTGAGACTATCAAGTGACGGAGACTGAATTTGAGCTGACATCTTATTCGCACTCAACAACGTGAGAGCATTGAGCCTCGACAAATTTAATGTGCATCAGTCCGTTTCCACGGTAAACCTTCTGAGACACAAGGACTCGAGCAGAATTCATTCACAAAAATAACGCCGATCTTGTGACTATGACCTCTAGGCTATCGTAATCACTCCAAACTAGTAGAAAATTTAAAGCAATCTACCACCCTCTCTTGAGCATCCCTCCAGTAATAAAAATCAAAGGAAAAAAATAGAGTAGGAAAATAGTGGCAAAAAACAATACATATATCCCTCTTTAAAAATTCAATAGATCGTAAAGAGAAATAAAAAATCTACGAAGTAAAACTTGAGAAAAAATACTTTCCACTGTTGGGTTTCTGATATCGGTGTATGGAAAGTATTTTAGTAAATGGTATAACTAGAGAAAATGGGCATCAGATTACAGTAATCAAAGTTCTAAGCTCAAAAATGCTGCCCTTAGAGACGAACTCATTTTCATGAAACAGTTTTATAAGAATTCGAAAAGTTGCATTGCGGCATTACAAGCATATCAATGGATGAATGGTATGAAAGATGGAAAAAAAAGACCAATAACTTGTTCTGTTCTGAACAAAAAGCAAAAATAATAACAGATTCTCTCTCTCTCTCATTGGCTTCTAGTACAACAAGGGTGGCCAAGTCAAAGACTAATTTGGGCTAAGTAGACAAATTTTAACTTTTAAGTTCGTAGCAAAAAAGAGACTCAATATTCACAGAAACGTAAATATATTTTGAATAATACACTATAATAAACATAAATAAAAGATCAAGAAAAATTTATTGTTTTCGTCCTGACATTCGACATCTCTTTTCTGCTACTATCTTTCCTATTTCGGAAGAAATTTTCGTATTTTATTATTTATTATTGTGTGCCGATATACTGACCGGACCACGAGTTTGATATCTCTGTTGTACAAGAAGTGGCCGGCAGTCAGCATCCTCTCGTATTAACCAGACAGTGCAATCCATATTGGCGGTTTCTGCGCATAGAGAATTCAGCGCTCGCGAAGTTTCGAGTTAGACAAGTCTGACAAATGGAACTGTCTGGAAAGCTTTACGAATAACCCTGAAATAATATCCAAACCAATTGCAACACATAATCATGAACTGAAACATGATTGACAAAATTTCTCTACAAGATTTTGTGAATTGGATGTTCAGTAATATCGATTAGCAGTATGACTAGCTTTATACTGCACGTTGGACAGATGAAACACATTTTACACTGTCTAGTAGTGTTAACGCACGCAATTGTGTGTGAGGTACACAAATTTCCCACGTATTTGTTCAAGATCCACTGCATCAGCAAAAATCTGATGTAGCTTCACCATCGATAGCTTAAGTGATCCAATTTTTTCGATAAAGTCACAAGAACATGTTTAAAAACAGTTTCTATCATTGGTGAACGATATGCAGCATTGGTACCAAACAACATTGTTTCAGAACTGCAAGTGTGATGGGCACTACATACAATCACGTTATGCCTTGAAGCAGTATTGTATGTCGCGGTGCCTATTCAACGTCATCGTTCAGCATTTGGAAAGGATCGCGTTATCAATTGATCCTATCTACACACGTAGCCCTCAAGATCTCCCGATCTAACACAATGTGCCTTCAGGTCATGGGAATGCTTGAAGCACAAAATGTACCAAGACAAACCTATATTATTTTCAACATTGCAAGATGTCATCCTCAACAATTTTCTGCCATACTGCAAGACAAATTGCTTAATGTTTTAAATGGTTTATGTCTTTTCTGACATCTGAGCTTCTGAATGACGGATAGAAGAATGAACATTCGTAAAATTCCTTGTACCATGTTAGTGCATGCCATCTGATAAACAAATAAAAATCTACTCGAACTTTTTTATTTCTTCATTTAAAAAAGGCTACTTTTCCATCTGTTTGGTGCAAACTAGAGCTTTTCATCATGATTCGTTCATGGATTAATTATTAATTTTTAAAGCTTGTCTTCATTTTTGGACATCACCCGATATTTGCATATCGTTTTGTAAAATATTTAAGCAACTTTTTATTTTGAATAAAAAGTTTTTTGAAAGGGTGGAAGATGCCATGGTCGTCACTTGCATTTCAGGCACATTTATTTTTATCATAATCATTCATGCAGCAAAAATATCTTTGGAAACTTTCTTCAACATGGTCCACAAATATACTATATATTAATTTTTGGCAACTACTTTTCACTTGCCAAGACATTTAAAATATAATCAAGGATTAACTTTGAAACAAATGAGTGACACTAAATGGGAGAGAATATGCAGATGTCTTTAAGGTTTTAAGATTCAATTTAGGAGATGTGTACAACATCTCACTAAATATTTATGAAAACTAAGAAAATGATAATCTATTAACAAATGAGGCTTCGGGATTTTTTAAATTGCACTAAACTATTTAAATTTTTGTTTTCATTAGTTAA
Organism: Trichonephila clavipes; assembly: GCA_019973935.1. NCBI lineage: Eukaryota > Metazoa > Arthropoda > Arachnida > Araneae > Nephilidae > Trichonephila > Trichonephila clavipes. Next base: position 2,236 of record BMAU01002696.1, on the reverse strand, counting down.
AGGAAAAAATACAAAATTACATTAATCTAATAAGCAGATGCATGTAAATTAAATTTTAATCTAGCATCTGCACGTGGTTTTGTGCAAAAAATTGAAGAATATTCTTTAATAATCTTCTTTTTGATAAATCCTTCAAAATGAGGGTATTATTGATGCAAAATAACTAGTTACCGAGTATTTGACCTATTTTATGTAACATATTTCTTTCTAAATATATGTGTTTATTATAATTTAAAACGATTTGACATTTATGCGTAAAAAGTACATATTTTTAAAAACAATATGTTTAAAAGGCGGCAATTTGTCTTTTTGTCTGGGGTGACGTAACCACAAGGGCATAGCTAGCCCTAAAGGTACCCTGTAATAAACTCCTTGGAGGTTCTTTTTTTTTAAAAGAAAGGACCCTGTTAATATGGGATTATAAATAGCATTTTACAACTTTTTTCTTACATATGTTGGAAGCCCTGAATAGCTTGGGGATCCCATATTATTGATACGGCTGATACAGTGCTTATGTAGGTAGCTTCTCTTTTTCGTAACAGCTTCTTATTGTTCCTCCCATGAATTCATGACGCTAAGATGGAGCAGGGTTAGCTCACAGTGGGTTTTTTTTAATGTCTACTTTTAACCACTCAGTGTCAGCATAATTGCTTAGAGTCATGGCAAATCATCTAAACCAGGTGTGGCCAAACTGAGGCATGCACTCCACAGTGTGGCACGTGAAGACTTGCTGAAAAATTAAAACTTTGAAAAGATAATAAATAAAAACAATTTTTTTTTTTTTACTGAGCTGCGGTTTTATCCCAGAAAAAAAACCCCTTTTAACTTGGATCAACATATATTTGTGAATAAGTGTTTCCTATTGTGAACATAAAATCAAAATATTGATTAAAATTAGCTGATATGCACTCAAAACAACTTAATTTTGCTTGCATTTTTAAGAGTTAACCTTAATATAGGACTTGATAAAAAAAACTATTAATTCAAAAGCCACACTAAAATACACCCCGCTGGAGTGATTGCGGGTTTAGTAAGTACTGACACTGTTTCATAAATAATTAGAATTAAATGTTTCAAGCTACTTATTTTTTATACCTAACTTTACCGATTTCAACCTGTAATAAACAATATAACCTTTTTACTTTGCCTTATTTCATATATATTATTTTAAATTTTCACTACTTACAGGCTTGCATTAAAAAGATGTGCTTTTGCTTAAAAATCCCATAATATAAGCTTGCAAGTAAAATTTTTTTTTTTCACCTTTGTCATTTTTTTTGCTTTTTGGAAATGGTACGTATAATTTTTTTTATCAAATAGTGGTACTCTTTCCAGAAAGGTTTGCCACCTCCGGTCTAAACTGTCAGCAGAGTAGAATCAAATGTGCCGATTTATGCATTGGGCTCTTGGGGCGGGCACCCAGGGGCCCAGATAAGCTGGACTTAAACAGATTTTCTGGTTAAAAATTTCAATTCTCCAGTGCCTAGGGGCCCGTAGATCTTTGACACCCAGGACCCGAAATGAGCTTAAATCGGCACCGAATCAAATAATGGTCTGAGATGAATTTCCTATCAATCTTAGGGTGGATACGTATGTATCTGGAGGGGCTGCAGTAAAACTTCCTTAGTGGGAATCTCATCGATGCCATGCTATCTAAGAATATAAGAAATAAATTTTCTCTCCGTAGAAAAAAATTGCGGAAACCCAGAATATACATGTAATTAGTATTAGGTGCTTGCTTCATAGCACTCTAAATAATACTCAAGTGTTGAGTTTTCATTTAATTCAAACATTAAACTTTATCAAAATCTACTGGAATTTTATTCTGCGTGTTCATTCCACGGGCCCACTTCTCTGCGAGCGAACGGCCTCGGCCAATCAGATCGCAGGAAAGTGGTGCGACTGTTTCTTCGGCCGACAGATTCACTCTGTCGCCGTTCCAGCAGAATTGTTCTGCCCATTTTTATTATATCTTTTAAAATTTAATTTTAAGTAAAATCACTATTTCGGCCCTTAATTCAAAATTCTGATGAGGAGGTACGCCCCGTTCCGGGGCAGGCACTCCGTAAGTTACATGCCACTTGCCACTTGCTTCATTCCACGGCGGCAAACATAGATCTACACGTTGTACAGAAAATGCCACGTTTTTAGTATTTTACACAGTTATGCTGCAGTTAAGCATAATACAATCGATACGACTACATGAGTAAAGAAAAATATAAAAACAGAAATATAA
>BMAU01002695.1:0-118381 GCA_019973935.1 Trichonephila clavipes | reverse complement strand
CTTAATTTTAGGAAGACAAAAACCTAATTTATATAAAAAGCAATAATACGATTACTAATTTCATTATGTGACAAAATCTATTTTTTTAAAAATTCATTATTCAAAAAGTGTTCATTACATATATTATAAGAAAAATACTACAAATCACAGCATAGTTATCAGGTACTTTATCAATGTAAACTATGATAAAAATTCTTTTGTAATTCATAGATTTTCTGTTTTTTATCTTTAAAATTAAATTCATACTGAGAATGGTAGCTAAATTTCATAACGTCTTTTAAAATATTGTACTTATACTCATCAAATGCCTCAATAGGTAGTCCATATTTAATTGCAGATTTTGTAATAAAATTATCAATATCTTTATTAATTTGTGTTTTAACAGCATTGTTGTTATTCGAAACAGTTATTCTGAAACAAGTGCCTTTACTCATTATATCCCTTAAAATTTTGTCATTGATTATGTCTAAGTTGCCAGTAACTACATGTTTATGATGAACATGAATAAAAATATTATAGTTTTTACATATGCAGTCTTCTATGTTAATAGAAGGCGAAATATTATTGTAATTAAAGATAAATCTTCCCATCATTCTGTGTTATATTTAAATGCTTTTAACAACCCTATTTCTAACAGGAAAAAGTGACAAATGTCTATTAAATACATTAGAAAAATTTATTTTGTCAAAGTTTGATTCATTAATAATAAAGTGCAGTACTCTGTAATAGGCTCATTAATTTTCTCAGCATTTATTTTGAATTTCTTAACCAGATAATTATGTCTTTAATAATGTGTACTGTATGACAAACATTTATGGAATTATTATTTAAGGTTTCATTTAACAATACAATTTCATTTTATTAAGACCAAACATGAAGTATTTGATCTTCTTGATATTAAATTTTTTCAAAATCACCAATAATAACTTTAATATTGTCATTTAAAGGTGTTTATCTTTATTTTTCCTTTTAGTTAGTTCTTTTACTTCTAGATTTTCCTTTAGAATTATTATTTAAATTGTTAACATTATAAAAAATTCTTTATTATTACTCTGTAATAGTACTTGCAAAATACATAACATTAAGACCATATGGATATATTGTATTAAAACACCTAATAAAGTGATTTTCCCACCATAATCTGTGCTTAGTATTTGGAACAATTTTTATGATAGACAATTCTACATTTTTGAAGTCATGCATATGAAAGTGTCTAAGTTCAATTTTATTAGAAGTATTGAAATTATTAAAGTATTTAACATCATGTCTATGTTGATTAATCCTGATATTAATAGTATTAGAGGTCTGTCCAAAATATTTATACTGACAAACTTTACAATTTAAAAGGTAAATACAATTAAAAGTTTTACATAGGTTGTATTTAGATTCTCAATCATATTGATCCTGATTTAACATAGTACAAGTCTTACATCTAATATATCTACATTTATTGAATTTTAACTTAAGACTATTATAAGATTGAATGTTTTCATAATTGTAAGAAGATAATATATCTTTATTTCCATGTAAGGCAGGACTCTTAATGTAGCTTTTATTAATATTTTGTGTAATGTGATAACTAGAATTTAACATATTTTGTTTAATATGATTATTTTGACTATTAATGAACTTTTTGGTCCAAAACATTCTTGTCTTGAATTGTTTAATATTAGCATTACTATTAAAATCATTAAATTCTTTAACAGAAATTGATTCCTTTCCCAAATTGTCATTAGAGAATGAGTTATAAAAATTCTTCATCCTAATAATTTAACAAGTCAAAATAGCTAAATATTTCTGTATTTTAACCACAATTTGATACCAAGTCAAAAGAGAGTGTGCCAAAGCAAAACAAAAACAAGTTAATTTTTAAAAAAAAACAAACTTGAAAGTAATCTCTCAAAGGCAAGAGAAATCTATGCTAAAAGCAAAAACAAAGCTAAGAATCAAGGCTCTTAAAAACACCAAACACCACACATATATCATAACAGAAAGTTCCAAATAGATAATTTTATAACGATACTGTACCTACCTAATCAGTACACCACCGAGCAAAGATCAGCTATAAGGTTACCTAATTGCCAGTCGCTAATGCAAAGTAATACCAAATCATTACAATAGATATACGCTAAAGAAAAATAGAAGTGCAGTACTATGTAGACATAACACTCATCACCTCAAAATACCAAATAATATCAATACAAACAAGTTTGAATTTACAGGATAGAGCATATTACATATATAAATGATAATATAAAAAGATAAAAGTAAAATCTCTAATGCTAAAAAATTTGAATTTACTAAAAAAAGAATAAAAATAAGTAAAAACATGTCTTGAATATGAAAGCAAAGTGGTGATTAACATATCAAAATAAAATAGTAAATATAAGATTATTTACAATAGCCAAAATTAGAGAGAATCTGTTAATAATTCAGAATAAGGCTATAAGCTAAATTGCTTATAATAAGGGAAAGACAATAGTAGTTCTCTCTCTCTCTCATGAAGTTCTTCTATATTTAGGCGCAATGCAGGCACAAAACATAAAAATACACAAATAGTTAGAACCTAAGATAACTATACTAAATAGGAAAAAATAGGCACAGTAGTACAATAACAAATTCCTATATATATATATATAATCCAATATAAAAATTCAATATATAAATATATATATATACACACACGTATATATATACACTTATATATATATATATATATACACGTATATATATACACTTATACATATATATATATATATATACACAAATATATAAACGAAAATATAAAAATAAACAGATAGTTATAAACCTAAGATATAACTATAATTAGGAAGAAGGCACAGTAGTATAATGACAAACTCCTGACCTTTGGAACCATAATTGCAGGTTTAAAGATGTTTTGGGGCCGACTAACCTTCATCTGAAATTTGTCATACTATGTACCGAGAGGAAAGGAAAAAATTATATATGAGAAATTGAAATTTTAAAAAAATCATTAAACTAAATAACATATGAACAAAAATATATAAGCTACTTTTATTCGCAGTGTAGACGTAGGTCGGGAGTGCATCAACTAGTAATGTGTTCCCGCCAAATACAAGGGAGTGAAAGCAGATCCGCATAAAATTAATTGCGATAGGATATTAAGAAATTCATATATATATATACTTTTAAAAAATCATAAAATAATATTCATATAAAAATTAGTGTGAAATAAAAATGAAATGCAAAAAAAAATGTAATATTATTAAAATTTAATAAGCATGTGGCGCCATCTATTTAATAATCGTAGAATAAATTAGATATTGTAGAAGTTTAAATAATACATTACAAAACATAATGACAGTAAATAAATACAGTAATACAAATTGTGTTTATCATTAAAAACTATTATAAATATAATTACAAAGAAAAATAGCAGGATATCCATGTTCAATACAGTGATTAAAAAATTTATTAAGATTTTAAAAAATCTTAGCTTTATCGCTAACTAATACATTATTATGATAAATATAGTTAAAAATAATATTTCTATACATAGATATTGATAAGTTTGAATTCCAGTAAGGCCCTTTGATGCTATTAAATTTAAAGACATCTTTTTTATCATAAATATTATTGTGTAATTTCATAACCTTAATATACAGTGTTACATCTAGGTAATTAGTTTTGATTGGATTATTATTAATTTTAACTAAGTTTAAATAAGCCGGATAAAAATTAATATTGGGATTTAAATTATCATTTTTACCAAAATAAATAAATCATCCATGTAACTAAAATGTAATAGTCATTATTAATAATATAATTATATTCATAAAAGTCTAAATATAAATTACCCGAACTATTACTTGCTGGCCCTCCTTGTGACAGGCATTTATTTTGTTTGTATAATGAACCATTAAAAAATTAATGTAATTTTCTTTTAAGACAAAATCTATGAGAGTTTTAAATTTGTTAAAATTAATATTAAGATTATAATTACTGTGGTTTTCTAAATTTACTTTAATAATATAATTGATATCAATGGAATTGAAAAGATCTTCAAAGTCATATCTATGAACTGAATAAATATTTTTAATTTTGAAAAAATCTATAATATCTTTACTATTTTTAATTATAGATTTATTACATTGCTGATTAATAAAGTTTTGTATAGTATTATGAAGTAATTTGCCAGCAGTAGTAATATATGTTTTAAAACCATTTGTCACAGTTCTAAATTTAAGTTTATGGAATTTTGGTGTTAAAAATATATTTGGATACTTAATTTTAGGAACTCAAAAACCTAATTTATATAAAAAGCAATAATACGATTACTAATTTCATCATGTGACAATTCTATTTTTTAAAAAAATTCATTATTTAAAAAGTGTTTATTAAGCATATTATAAGAAAAATACTTACAAATCAAGCATAGTTATCAGGTACTTTATCAATGTAAACTATGATAAAATTCTTTTGTAATTCATAGATTTTCTGTTTTTTATCTTTAAAATTAAATTCATACTGAGAATGGTAGCTAAATTTCATAACGTCTTTTAAAATATTGTACTTATACTCATCAAATGCCTCAATAGGTAGTCCAAATTTAATTGCAGATTTTGTAATAAAATTATCTACATCTTTAATAATTTGTTTTATAAGAGTATTGTTGTTATTAGAAACATTTAATTTAAAACTACTGCCTTTACTTATTATATCTTTTAAAAATATTGTATTGTCTTTATTAATTTGTGTTTTAACAGCATTGTTGTTATTCGTATATCCCTTAAAATATTGTCGTTGATAATGTCTTAAGTTGCCAGTAACTACATGTTTATGATGAACATCAATAAAATCATTATAGTTTTTACATATACAATCTTCTATATTAATAGAGGGCGAACTATTGTTGTAATTAAAGATAAATATACCCACCGTTTTGTAATATTTAAATGATTTCTTTACAACCACCTTTCTAACCAGAAAAAGTTACAAATGTCTATTAAATACATTAGAAAAGTTAATTTTGGGAAAAGTTTTATTCATGAATAATAAAGCGCAGTACTCTGTTATAGGTTAATTAATTTTCTCAACATTAATTTTGAATTTATTAACTAGATAGTTTAGAATGTCTTTAATAATTTGTACTGCATGATAAACCTTAAAGGAATCATTATTTAAGGTTTCATATAACAATACAATTTCATGTTTATTAAGACCAAACATGAAGTATTTAATCTTCTTGATATTAAAGTTTTTTTCAAAATCATCAATAAGAACTTTAATATTGTCATTTAATGAATTTTTTTCTTTTTTTCTTTTTAGTTCTATTACTTCTAGATTTTCTTTTAGAATTATTATTTAATTTATTGGCATTATAAAAAAATTCTTTATTATTGTTCTGTAACATTATTTGCAAAGTATTTTTTGCAAAATTCAAAACATTAAAACCATATGGATAAATTGTATTAAAACTCCTATTAAAGTGATTTTCCCACCATAATCTGTGCTTAGTAATTGGAATAATTTTAATGATAGACAGTTCAACATTTTTGAAATCATGCATATGAAAGTGTCCGAGTTCAATTTTATTAGAACTATTGGAATTATTAAAGAATTTAACATCATGTCTATGCTGATTAATCCTTAAGTTAATAGTATTGGAGGTCTGTCCATATATATATATGACACCAAAAGGTTCATTTTAAATTTTACTCGTAATATATTTTTTATTTTATTTTATCTATTGGGATTCAAAAATGAATTACGATTATTTTCGTACTGTATGTGATTAGTTTTAAAACATTGTAAACAAAAACAATAGTCAAAATCGTTTTTAAACAACCTTGCATCCCACGTCAGCATATAAATTGGTTAATTCATATCAAAACCAAACTTCTAGTCGGGTTGTTTTGTTCATATGTTCTAGAAAAATATTTACCTCATAAAGTAATAGATGTTTGCCAATAAGGATCGTTATAAAGATTTTTCGTGCGCTACAATGACCGAATAACAAAATTTGATTGAACACTTGCATATGTTTAAAGCAGCGTTTCTCAAAGTGAGGGACGCACCCCCCGGGGGCGCAAGCATATCAAAAACTTAAAGAATTTTTAAAAAATAACGGAAAAGAAGTAAAACAAAATACTATCTTCCATAATAAAAATTTACACACCACTGATATGTTTTATGTTTATCATCTGGCGTTTTTCCGTCATCAAATAGCTATCTTTGATCCCAAAACCAAATCAAAGAAGAAAAAAAAACATTTTGATTAATTTGCTGTAATTCGTCAATGAAAGATTTTTTATTACGTTTTCTTTTTAACCCTAAAATATTACTCGTTGAAAGAAAAAACGAAACCCAGATCCCCTGATAAAAATTCTAAGAAGATAAAAAATTCATCACTGTAATTATTATTGAAATACTGTACATTAGTTGTAGAAAGAAAAGGAAGACATGATTCACTTTTCAGTCTTGGAGCATAATATATTTGCAGATCATTTGATTGATCCTCCAACTTATTGGTATGGTTTGTTCTACATTAGTTTCGTTCCATCTTTTATGTGTTTTTTTCGTTTAGGAAAATTGTAAATAATAAAGAGTTTAATGATATTTGGAAAACGATTGATTAATTTGAAGGATTATTTGGCGAAGATTTGTTTTTATGAGTATTCTCAAACATATAAAGCACAGTGAAAAATGTCACAATTCCCTTTAGAACATCCGTATTTTTATTCTGAATACACTTTTAACACGGCAGCGGTGGTGCGGGGATCTCTATTAAAGGAAGTTGAAACTGATCAAGGAAAGGAAGAACCTACTGAAAGAATGCATATTATTCATGATTGAGAAACGAGATGAACATGGAATGAAAGAACAATTTTCAAATGCTTCCTAAAGAACTCCATAAACTAAAATATGAAGCCATAAGTGTACCACAAGGTTCAGTTCGCCTTGTCAAAAAAACACAAGAAAGAAGAAGCTCAACTTGCTATTTGTTGATCACCAAAGGTATCATGAGTTCGAGCCCAGTACCACTAAATACCCGCCTTGTAGGGGTAAGATGCACGTTAAATCTATCGAGAGTTCAAACGTCCTCTTGTTGGAGTGGTGTTTTAGCTAAAAGAGGCCAGCTCAAGTATCGTCCTCGTCACTTGACCATGGTTCAAAGTTAAGAGGTCCGTCTCCAAAAGCGCTCGTGTAGCTGAACACAGAGCGACATTAATATTCACTCACTCGGTCATGAAAGCTCATTAAACCTACAATAACGTGAACAAAATATGACAGCTTTGCCAGCAAATAACATTCCTTTAATTTTAGTGAAAACTGTCTCTGATTTGCTTCCTTTATTAAGGTTTTGCACTTTTGAATCATTTTAGTTCAGTTTCAATGGATTTTTCTCAAATTATCAAAGAAAAATTAAAAGGTCCTTGAAAGCCCGGTAAGTATACTTTCTCTTAATTAAATTATTCACTGGAATTTTTTTCCGATTTTTATCGTTTACAGTAAAAATAATTATAAACAAATATTTGGGATGACTGAGTCCCACCGCAGTACCATTAGCGTTAGTATCGAGTGTGTGCCTGCTCCCGGGTTAAAACATTTTTAAGTTTTCTCGCTTTAAATATTAAAAAATAACACAATTATTTTTCATCGGAATTTTATATTATTTTTCATTTTTTCAAATTAATTCTAAATACTAATTCTGTGAGGTTTAAAATTACAGTTATTTACAATTATAGCATTTATCAAAAAAAATCATTTTACATTTTTGTATACAATTTCGTGCACGCAATTTTACTCTCCTTACAGTTCAGCTATTATATCAAGAATAAGGTTTTATTTTTTTAAAAAAATGAACTGTGAAGAGCCGATGTTTCAGCCTGTATACATTTAATGTATCAGTACTGAAGAAGGTATTTTACAAATAATTCCTTAATACTAAATTAAGAACAAGTTTAATAATTATTAGTGACCTCCATGGGCTTGTCTTGTAGAGCAAAGTTTTGCAAAGGAAAGTTTAATATCAGAAATTGACACTCTGAGTTATTTTAAAATATTTAGCTGAGATATATATTTTGTCTTCAAAGCAGCCACCGCAGAAAATCTGGTTTGACAAAGGTAGGATGTTGAAAAGAGTAATAGTATACGAAGTGCTTTGGTTTTTAGTGCAGAAAATTCATCATCCATCTCTGCCCAAAATTCAAAGAGTGATTTATTAAAAATTTGCCTTTTAATTTTTCACTGGATGTGAAATCAATGAAAATTTCTTCTTCGGAAGTTGAGAGCCCTTCTGGAGTATTTTGAAATAGATCCCTAATCCACTTGTAACTTGCTATCAAGTTGTCCTCATCAAGAAATTATTTTTAAAATATCTTTGCCAACATGGCTAAATGATTTTACATGGTTTTAAAAACAGCTTTCACATGTTCTTCAAATTTGCAAGTTTTAACACATAACGGGGTAGGGCCATTTTATTCATTATTTATTTCAGTAGTTGTAATTCCAAAATTAAGTATTTTTGAGAATATTTCCTTGATTTAATTTTCGAAATCATGCTCGTCTGTGTACTTGTTATTCCTTTATTATCGTCGTATGCTCGCTTACGACTTAAAAATGTATGTATGATTTTGTTTTAATCTACTGCCGTAAATACTTAATTACCGGGAATTACAATTAACGTGCAAATAAAATAATGTACATTCAAGCTTGTGCGAGGAAAAGCATTCTTACGTGTTTTGCTCAGACGTCCGATAGGTTGCCCAAACACATGCAAACGTACTTGATAATGCCAGATGTGATGGATATGATAGAGAGTAAAATAGACTAGACTATTTTTCCAATGACATTTGTACTTTGAGAAATGGATGCTGAAGGAATTATATATTTAATTAAATATATCATTTTGCGATCTGTTCCAGTTTAAAAATTAGAGGAAAGAAAAATATAACATAATAATAAGCAAGTAATATATATTTTAAGTAATTTTCTTAAAATATGTATTATTTAAAAGTAACACATGCAAAATTTAATACTTATACATTTTATAATTGAGATCGCATTGTAGCTTTAGTGTCAAAGTTCATTTTTATTGCAGTAATTACATTGTCGTTGTACAGAGGAGGGGGGGTGACAAAAATTATGATTGAAAATTGGATCGCCAGTATTGAAAGTTTGAGAAACCCTGGTTTAAAGTGGATATTCAATAATTAGAAGAATACCAGTACTATACTAAATAAATAAATGTATTTTCTTATAAGTTTCCTTAAATGCTTTCACGTCAGCTGATCATATTTTAAAGTAGTGGAAAAAAGTATAAACATAGCTTTTCATTCAGCTGCATTAATGAAACAAATAAACATTCGATTAAAGTGAAGTATTCAAATTCCTTCCAATCAATGCTATATATCATTCACGCAAAAGTAATAAGGAGTATAGAAATAAAGTCATTGTTTCCAAAATCACAAACCGATACATTTCTTTTTCAAATCCCATTGAAAAAATAGGAGAATTTCATTCAATATGGAAGCGAAAAGTTTACACTCCCAAATATTGATCTCTTACATAGTATAACTGAATTTCAAATTTCATTCGATTTGAGCAATATTCGCTTCCTATGAGAACCGAAAAAGAATAACACACCTCTCACTTCTATGGTTATTGATTTTATTTTGAAAGCCCCCAAACTCGAAATAAAGTGACGGAGAAAGACTGCAAAGTAGGATAAAAGAAAAAGTGCACAGAAATCGTTGAGTGAAGAATAATTGGGATAAAAATGTTACAAAAATAGGGACGTCATTTCCATTAAAGCAGCAGAAAAGAGACATGCCGATTGGATCGATCGTAGTGAAAGCAGTTGTCAAAACACCTTGCGCACCAGATTTCTCGAAACTCGTAATTAATGCCCGAGGCACTGCGAAGAGTTGACGGCAATTGAAAAGGTATAGAAATCTTATTACTTTTATTTGGGCTTGTTGCGCTGTGCAGAGCCCCGGTGTCAACTTGGTGCGAATTGAAAGCAAGCAGATGTTGAATTTCGAAACGTCTTTTCAAGAAAGCAGCGGAAGGTTGTCGTAGTGAAAATTTGAATAGAAGATCAAATATTAATTACGAAAAGTATCGATGTAACGGCTGATTTCTTTGGAAAGAAACAGTTTTATAGAGGAAATTAAAATAACATACATTAAAAGGGCTGTGATGTTCCGTGATGTGTGTATAGTGTTTTGTACGGTTCTTTTGTATTAAATCTAAACTCTCTTTTAAAGCTAATTTAACTCTGTTTGAAGTTTCATATAAATTTATAAACATTATTTTTAGTACATATAAAAATCAATTTTAATGCATCGTATATTCTCAAAAAAGATGTATTAAAATTATTTGATCCTTCCAAAATGTCATGTATAAATTATTTATATTACTGTTTATATATAGGGTAGGTCAACACATATATTATTTTCATAAAAATCTAATTATATTTCATAAGAACTCTTCTATTATTACCATATATAAATTATATTTTCAATAAATTCTGAAAGTTGTGACGGGTTCACGCGTCTTTTCTTTAACATGTCCTTTAGGTTCTTTGGGCCAGAATTAATAGCAATTCTTTTCCAACCAAATCCAAGAAGTGAAATGTGAATGAAAGATTCAAATTAACAAGCTTTTAAATATCGGAACTTAGAGTAAGCGAGATGGCAATGAATGGCAATTAATGGCAGTTTGGGGCAATTGATGGCAAGTAGAGAAATGTTAATATAGTTCGTGGTTCAAGTTTATATAGCCTTACGTGGCGGTGATTAGAAGGTATAATTGATAAAGTTATAGAGAACCAAGGTGCATACCAGTGCACACAGGTAAATACAAGTTTGTCTTAAGGATATTAGTGATTGATTCTTCAGACTGCAACAAGATAGGATTGTCTATTTAATATTAGAATCAGTGATTTTATTAGAATTGAATTAAGGCAATTCAGTTATTGATAGTGGTCCGAGTTAGGTTAAGTCGTTATTATCTCTATATATTGTGTGTTGCGTATTTTGCCATCGTAGATTCTCTCACATTAATTATTATAATTTAATTTGTTAGAAGTTTAAGTTGAAAATCTTAATAAAGGTATAATAAGATTATGTTTCCTTCTAGTTCTTTCGTTAATCCTACGCCTCTAGCTCACGCTGATACTCCTTCATATATTCTCCCAAGGTGGGGGGGGATATCACAAAGTGTGCCTAACTGATTTACTAGAAAAATATATATTATATTTGTCTAATTTTAAGGTGTGTTGAGAAACGAGTAGCAAGCGATGACTCCACCGGAATACGATGGCCGTAGACAGAACGAGTGGAATTTATGTAAGACTTTACGGATAAGGTCATGTGTACCCCTAGAATCCCACTGCCACTTGTGATGATCGGATTGCATCATCGGCTCGACGGGTAAGGTCACAGCTGTTCGTTCATCTGTGCAAGATTGGCATATGGCGATAAATGTTATACATCTGGTATCATATGAATTTTTCTATGAGAATTCGATAGAATTGTGAAATAATGAGGAATAAATGTGTCTTTTTCCCTTCTCATTGAAGTCGCTCAGATTAAATTTAATAAACTGATGCTGGCTATTACAGATTAAGTTTTTATTCTGTCGACTACTCGTCCTCATTTTCTCACTATCCTCAATCGAGAACACTATATAAACATTTTTTTTTTAATTCAGCCAAATTTTACTTTATAGTAATGTTATTATCTAAAAGCATACCTTTAACAACTTTTTAACTCTTGAAGTAACCTTTGAGTATACATTTTTTAATAAAGGCAGCTAGCTCTACCTCCTGAAATTCTGCGAGTTCGATGAGGAATATATTGTAGGAAATCATGATTGGTTGTTGGAGAAAGTAGTATTGCTATTGAATTGGTGATTACTTACCACAATTGTAGAAATGTGTATTGATAAGAACAACATTATATACCGGTGGTTCTCAAACTTTCACTACGGGTGAACTAATTTTCAATCATAACTTTTATCGCGCCCCCCCAACAATAATATTGTATTGAATGCAATAATAATGCACCTTGGGAGGGCGGGGTGTGTGCTAAAGCTACAATACGATCATAATTATTAACCATACAAATTAACAAGATAAGTATTAAATTTTGTATATGTTACTTTTAAGTAATATATATTTTTAATTTTTTTTCTTTTTACTTCGATTCACTACAAAAGCTTATTTTTTAGTTTGTTTTTAAACTATAATTTGTTTACTATACATGATAAAAATCACAATTCCAGTGAATAATTTAATTAAGAGAAAATATTGTGATAAGCCCCCTGGGTTCCACCCTGAACACCAAGATTGAATTGACGCAAAGAATTACCAGACAACATTTTTACAATAACAAATTATATTTATTCACTTGAATCAATTATCAACCTTCTAAATACAATGATTAATCAATATGTCTACGTCAATGGCATTGAACTTTACTATTAATTTAAATCACGAAATATGATACTAATCAACTATTAAACTCAATATCGAACGGGTTTACCGGAATAAGAGGACCGAGAGATATACGCAATTTTAATTACTAGCTATCATTTACTTTCCACTAACTCTATTATATATTTACTCTTATGATCCGATAATTGAAATTTAAATATCAACTGACTTTTACTACTCCACTCCTTTCAAGTCGGCTCAAACTTTCCAAAGGTAGAACGCTGCCTGATAATCAGCCAGAAACTAATCACACAATCAACTTGAATCTTCTTAGATTTCTATCAATGTATCTCTTGGCTCAAGAGCCTTCTTCTTGCCAACTTACAACACTCTCCTTAAATAATTTGATTCATTTGCATATCCCGGTTTCTCCTTTTAGAGCTGGTTGTAAATATACGCGAATTTGCAATCCCTTTAGACGCCTAAGATTATTAGTGATAAAGTGCTGTACAGATTAGTCACAATATACTTACCTACTTTCAAGGACTTTTCGATTTTTCTTTGATAATTTCAGAAAAAATCCAATAAAACTAAAGAAAATGTTCCAAATGTGCGTGCCCTTAATAAAGGACATAAACCACAGACACTTTTCGTTAACAATACAGGAGCGTTATTTTCCAGCAAAACTGTCATATTTTGTTCACGTTAGTGTAGTTTTGCTGTCATTTGATGATTTACAAATGGCATTTTGAACTTTTTCTTCCTTGTGTCATTTTGACAAAGCGAAGAGCTACATTTATGGCTTCATAGTTTTCTTCATAGAGTTCTTCAGGCAGCGTTTGAAAATTTCAATTCAACTCAAACGTTTCATGTCTATCGCTTTTCTCAAATTTACTTTCGCTGTCTTGATTAACATGCATAATTTCAGCAGGTTCTTCAATTGCTTGATCAGTTTCGACTTCCTTCAAAAGAGATCACAGAACCCAATTTTTTTTAATATTCTGGTCATTTACATTTATAAACCATAATAATTCGTACAACGAAGCAATCAAAACCACAAAATTGTTCATGGGGGAAGATGTAGCATGTTCATAGAAAATATTTTTGAACAAATGTGGTCGATCAAAATTCGATCAAGACAAATACCTTGATTGTAAGGAAAACGTTTGCCACTCTAAAAAAAGAGGCATGTTTGTGACAAATTCATTTTAGTCCCCATTAAGACTGTCTGATAGGATCATACTGTCAAGGTCACTGTTAACGAATAATCAGTTTTCCCAGAATTAACGATTTCGTAAGTCTGGGTTGACTCTGCGCCTCATGGGACCGCTCCCATGTTTAATGCGTATTCAATGTCAGTTCTGAAAAGTAATTGTGTGAAACGTTTTTCATTATGTATTATATGCTTCAGAATCCTCACAAAAATACATCTTGGCCAAATAATCTTTCAAAGTGCTCAATATGCTTATCCATATATCATAAAACTCCTTCACATGGATAAAAAGCAATAAAAAAATATTATTTACAACTTTCCCAAATGAAAAAGAGACGGAGTGAAACATACCAGTAAGTTTGAAGGTCAAATATATGATAATCAAAAGTAGTATTTTAAGGGTTAAAAGAAACGTAATAAAAAAAATCTCGCATCGTGGGATTACAGCAAAGCAAACAAAATGTCTTTATTTATTTGGTTATAGAATCAAAGATAGCTAATGAGCGTTTGAAGTGGAATCTTTTATTTTTGATGATCACCAGATGATATATATGTATATATATATAAATTATATTAGTGTAAATGAATATTTGGTCAGAAAGCATTTTGTTTTGCTTCATTCCAAAAAATTAGTTTTTTTAAACCTTTTATTTTCAATACGCTCGTGCCCCCCCCCCGCAGGGTTATCGCGTCCCCCTGGGGGGCGTGTCTCACATTTTGAGAAACGCTGCTATGTACAGAAAAATGCATCCCAATGATAAAGTTCCCATAAAGGGAATTAAAAAATTATACCAATTTTGTTCTACTTGTTTTGGTACGTGCAAAATATACACTGAAAGGAAGACCAGTAATTTGTCCATCTTCATTAAACGAGTATTTTAGATTATATATGATCTGACGAAATACAATAACATTGTGGAGAAGCAGAAAACCAACGTATGTAGATACCAGCCCTTAAGCTGAAAAGGAAAACCTCGATTTTTGTTGTAAAAAATGTAATACATGCTATATACCTATGTATTATATTTTTCCAAATATAGTCAAAAATAAAAGTTTAGATACATATTAAAGTAAAAATTACTTAATAAAAATAAAAGTAACTATAGTTTGTTATCAGTACACTACGCAGCAATCGTTGTTGGGGGGAGGGGGGGTTCATTTTCGAAATCACACCAAATAAGATTTTGATACCCAATTGTTTTCAATCCAAGATGATATCCTAGAAGTGACTTAATACAGACGAAAAATCTGAATTATATTAAATATAAAAGAAGCAAAAAAGACAAAATACGCAAAAAATTACTTTTTTGTGGAAAACAAATTTGAAAAAAAATATGAGTAACAAGATTTAAAGGAATAGAGTATGATGTATTTAGAAGCTCCAAGAAAAAGAAGAAAAAATATAAAAAAATAGAATTTGAGATAAATATAATAACATTAAAAAAATTAAGAAATTCAGGTCAGAAAAACAAATTTGTATCAGGAGAAAAAATATTTTTTGTAGAATATATATATTATGCAAGGTTATGAATCTCCTATTCCTCAAGTAGACTAAAAATATATCCGAGGAATTCGAATGCAATGAAAATAACTCGAAAAATTTTCATGCATCCAAAAATTCCGAGTTCCTTTAATGAATTTCATCGAACAAGGAACGTATAAAAATGCATTAATTAAAAGTAAAAATGAACTAAAATAAAGTAGAAATTCAAAATTTGTTGCCAGTGAAAAAAGAATTATGCATGAGAGATTTATTATTGTGGACCCAGAAATTTGAGCGTAAGATCCGCAATAAAACACATGGACGTTATATTTTTTATCCTGCTAGTAAACAGTTTTCACTTTGCTGCTACACTTATCACATTTCATGACGGCCGAAATGAGCAAAATCGTAATCAACAGAATGAGAAAAGAAAAACTGGGCCGAAAGCGGGAATTCTGCAATCAATTCGTCCTTACAGACTGAAAACGGAACCCTAATAATATTTTTAAAAAATCCTAGTACACACCAATAATGTCCAAAATAACCATATTCTACAATACGACGGAAGAGACGAAAATTGCAATCAAGACAACGCAAAATATGGAAATGATTAAGTTTGTAAGAAATGGAATCAAAATAATCTGAAATTAATAAGGTTACCACCAAAAAGTGAATAAAAATTAACTCTAATGTATTTATTCCCAATGACAATCACATTACCACACGATAAAAAAATCTACGTAACCATATTGTAATGCTATCGCCTAACTTGTCGAATGTCAACAAGTGTGAAATAAAAAAGTCTAAAATTATTAATCTATGTCTTGCATATGTATAACTACCCAGATTTCTTAAATGCGTACAGCCTGTTTTTACAAAATGCAGTGAAATGAAAATTTATTGAGGATATCTAGAATAATTAAAAATAGTTATACGAATTTTTTGAGATCTTTACAAACAAATTTACTGCTTAATAAATTAAGTGCTAATGGGTTTAATCAAAACAGCATCTATGTTTGAGTAAAGTAAACTGAAGATATTATACATATGTGATGAATCCACAACCCTCCAAGTGTCAGTTGGGGTAAAACCTACCAGAAAACCTCAACCCGCCTCCCGCATAAGGATTCCGGTGAACTTACGAACCACGTGAACGAACGACGCACTGGCTGCTGATCGACGCTGAATATAGACTCGTTATGTCATGGCTTAGAGGGCAGACTGCTTTGCTGAATATTGAAATGAAATATAATGGACGTTGCATTTCTCCTGTCAATCTCTGAATTACTCCAATACATGATATATATATATAGGTGTGTGTATGTGTTTGTGTGTGTGTAATAATTCCAATAACCTGTAATAGCTCTTGCATTATTAACGTCCTGTCTTTCAGGACAATCATGTAATTACTTTAATTGGTTACCCGCCTACCGGGGACTATCTCCCTCCACCTCCTAAATTCATGTGACATCCCGTTGCCCATAAATATCGAGATCTGGAAATCGCGCTGTTCTCTTCTGTCTATAGTCATGTAGCCGGCTGCTTGCTGCTATGTGTTGTTGTTTCTTTGTATGTTTTGTGCAGTCTATCTTTATACTTATGTGTTTCAAGATGAAATAAACTGGATTATTGATTTACATGACTGCCTAGTCAATCTCATCGTAGAAAATGCATCAACATACAGTATCATTCACACACCACCCTATACTTTTGGTTTGCCTTGTTAAAATCAACCACTATACGGCATAGTATGCACCACTATAAGTTTCCTTATATTTATATATATATATATATATATATATATATTCTAATTCTCTACAAACAAGAGATAAACATTCATCAATCACATTCGAAAAAACACAGAGACAGTAAAAGGAACATACAATGAAGGACACTAGATCAAAAATTATAAAATCGAAGCTGCAGTATTATAAACATTGCTGAATTAGGACTGCTAATATATAAAATAATTTATATAAAAGTGGGGTTGAACATGTTTTTTGGGCAGCCAAACTTCCCTCTTTATGTAAATAATACTGAACAAAGACCTATTGAAAGTAATGGATTGGAATTTCTAAATCCATTACAAAATAGAGGTAACTTACCTAAAAATTGCACTTGTGAAAAATCAGAGCCCGCGCTAAATCTGAGTGCAATAAATAAGTTATTGCCAGATTCTGGACCCTAATGCAGATTCAAAGCATGTGAATGGCTGAAATGTAGCACTTAACAAAAGTATAAAAAGAATAGAAACAAAAATTAATAAAAGAGTTTCACAAAATACCATACGTTTAGTGACACTAGAGTATATATGAATTAAATAGTAAGTAATTTTAACTAATAATAGAATATGGAGGTAACTATAACTGTGAAATGTGTAAATTTATAGTATTAAACTATAATTAATCTAAGAATTTTTAATCCTTACAAATTTGAATAGCTTTATTCATATAACTATTAATAAAATGAATTGGATATTTCTGATTTATTGCGAAAAATTTATTGCGTTCTATATAATTAATAACAATATATACATATATATATATAAGGGAGACCGGGGCATGATGACAATGCTAATAGTTTTTGTTGCTTATTAATTTATTTTTAAGAATGAAAAATTTTTTACATGAATTGTTAGAGCATTCCTTTTTAATATTAAATAGTATACATTACCATTTAATTTTTCTAATAAAAAAACAAGTTAGTTTTATTTTTTCAGAACCTTAACAAATTGTCATCTTGCCCCAGTACTGGGGCAAGATGACTTAGGCCTTGGGGCAGGATGACAACACTGAGAAAGGTTGAACAGATTTTATCTTTTGAATATGTTAAATGGTTTAACAAATGATAACTGTGTTTTTACATCTTACAAAGCATCGAACTAAGCATTGTAATGTAATGTTGGAGTGCTTAGTTGTGCAGCTAACAATAATGACAAATAAAAATGCCATTTTCATAATTGAAATATTCCTCATGCCACCACTTTTGGCATTTACAGCACTGGATCCATTCTTCTGTTGGAGGGTTACATTATTCCTCTTCACAAGCAGTAGATCTTATAACACCATCCTTTGAAGCTGATGCAACTAGACTGTTCGACCTGGATTTTATAGACTTAGGCCTACAGAAACTAAGTTTGAGTTGTTTTACTCCCTTTTTAGCTTCACGGGCTTCTATGCTCAGTTTTTTTTTATAGTTTCCTGTTCTCTCTTCTGTTTTCCCCTTTGTTCTAACATTTCTTTGATGGATGTGCTTGTAAGAATGTTTGAGCTTACTTTTTTACTTTACTTTTTTTTCCGCACATTGTGTTGCCTTAGGCATAGTTTGAAATGGTTTGACTAACAGGCTTACAGTAATTAGCATTTATTATAAGTTCTGGTTCTTTGGAGGATTTACATGTTGGTTTTCTACTACCAGGGTCTGAAGATTAGCACTATTATTCTCAGTTTCATCGCCAACAACATCATGGTCAGTAGCTTTTGAAGCAGCAAAGTCATGTTCGCTAAACACAAGATGATTATGAGTCTCGATCCCACATATTTTAAACCTTTTAACGGTATTTCCAACTTTAGCTGCTCTGAAGTAAGCGGTGCACGAACTCTCACCAGTATTTTTGTCTATGATAGTTTGTCCTGGGTGGGTGATCTTAAATTTGTTAGCGGATGGCAAAAATGTCTTCCTCTGGTCGCCCCCTTTCGAACGACACATTCCCCGATCCGATGCACCCCTTAGCCTCAGAAGAAATAGAAGCGCAAGGTCGAGCGGACAAAAACACAGACAAATAAGTGCTACAGGATTTAATAGAATAGACAACATAGTTAATTTAATAAATTCCGAAATACAGGGCAAGATGACGAGCTCGTCATCTTGCCCCGAACTGAATGTCTAAAAATGTTCATTTCCTTTTCCATAAAGGAAGTAGATTAATTGACAGTTATTCGTGGTAATATGTAGTATTTAAACTAAGTTACTCATAAGTATTAAAGATAAATTTTATATCTTTCCTGTATATGTAGCAGAGCTTATTTGCACATACATAAAAGTTATATCGGGGCGATGGTAAACAATCAAAGCTTCACAACTAACACAAAAATGGCGATTTCAATTTATCTATACTATTGTTTAATGAACGGCCAATAGGAGATCCAGTAGTGTTCTGCTACCTTGCGGAAAACGGAAAAATTAAGACATTCGTTATCTTTCTCCACCCTTCAGCTTGCCCCGGTTTCCCCTATATATATATATACTCCATATCAGTGGTTCTTAAACTTTCGATCACCACGGTCCCCCCTTTATGTATCAGAGTGACTTCGCGTACCCTCAAGATTTTGAGCTTCCCACCCGACTTATTATTCTTGGTCAAAATTGAGAGCATTTTAGTGATCTAGTCTAGTTACAACTCTTAATTTTTCCGCAAAGACCAAGTCTGTAAAAGAGGGAAATCTCAGCGTTACAGGAGATACTCCATGGGCCCCTTAGAAAGACGCTGCGGACCACAGATTAAGAGCCACCGTTCTACATAACACATAAAAATCGAATAATAAAGAAGGTTTATCCAAATTTTGACTTACTTCATTAAGCGAAAACTACCTGTTTGCTGGAATTCCGCCGCATTGTCACAAAATATACGGATGGTGTATACAAACAGAGGGCATTCCAAAGCTAAAACATAACTCTTTAGCAAATGTAGTTTCGTCAATCTACACTTAATTAGCAAATGTCACAATTTAGAAATGGACGTGCAAATGGATTAAAGAAAGCCGAGTGATCAAATAGTATATATTTTGCATTCCATAATAGAAGTTATGTCTCAGTTTAACAAACCAAAAAAAATATTAAAACTTAATTCTTCTCGTCTTTTTCTTTCGAAATTTTTAAATTTTGCTTTTTAAGTGATTCTAAAGGTCATGATTTCCCACACTTTTGGTCATGGCTTTAAAAAAAGGATTTAAATTACACTTTTTACTGTTTAACTCAACTGAGATTCTCAATTTTTTCTGCTATTATAACTAAAGTTAGAAAAAGAAGATTTTAAGAAAACTGAAAGAAAAAAAATTATATCAGCTTGGAACTACACGTAGAACTTCACTTATTCAAAATATGTCTTCTTAACGTCTTGCTTTTAAGTTCAGTAATTTAAATGTTTTAAAACCTATATCCACAAAATAAAGAAAAAGCAGATTTTGAAGCTTAAAAAAGCATTGTTAATTAATTTTAAATTGCATACATTAAAAACAATTTAAATACCAATTAAAAATTTTCGTTGTTGTTGTTGTTTGTTGTTTTCTAATGCCACCTGTCTGACGTAGTCAGATCGAGGCCCACGAAATTCATCGTGGCATGGGCAAGAGGTACGCCTGTCGTTGGCCTTGAGCACCATACAGGTGACATTACGATTTTAGCTTGGCGAAATTCCCCGAAGGGACGATAGATGGCGACACGACCTCTATCTCCACCTCCACAATTTCTGCATGTAAACTGAAAGGGAGGGAAATATTCTCCAGTCCCTGTGCTCGTGATTAAGCCCACAATACTACGGACCCACTGATTTAACGAGCACGTACTCCGTGTGTACTCGTAGGGTGTTTGTTGACATAGGGCAACGAACCCAGGCCTTCCGGTCGTAATTTGTACAAATAATGAGTAGGAATAAAACATATTATTTTAAGCATTTCATAAAAATATAATTTTCTACGTAGTACCTAATGACGAATACTGGTTTGTCTAAGTGTTAAGAGAAACATAGATGCATGTTTTGGCATGACATAACCATAAAAGGCTCAAAATTGTATTGATAATTGAGATAGAATAAAAGTTCTTCATATATTCAAAGTCTTATGTTAATGCTAATTGGAGATGAAATGTTTACAGAACTTACTAACGACAATTCATGCATTCTTATTCGTGTCGATGGCTTTTAAGAAATTTAATTCTGTTTCACAAAACTAGCGTAATGCTTTCTTCAATTAAATATATATATTTATCGTATAATTTTCCATTAAATCTATTTCCATCCAACACACTTACATCTAATTGTTTCCAAGGTAATTTCCTAATCACTTCTCCCGTTAATACCCCCTTAATCTTATCGAGACCTGACGTTGCCAGATGCGATTGGCTTTACAAAGCTGAAAATAATTATCACTGAAGGAGGATGGTCTGAAAAAGATGTGCGAAGGAATGCTTTTAAACTCTTTCGGAAGAAAGCCAGTACTTTTGAAGTCTTAATTTAAAAAGTAAGTTGGAAATTAGGAACGAGTTGGTATGAATCAATTAAGAACCAATTTAAAATAATTTACAGTTATATTATTTCTGGAAGAGGCTAAGGATTTCGATTCAATTAAAGTAATTGTGTCTTACTCGAAAAGTAAGGGTTTAAATGAATTCCTTTAATTGAAATATTGCATAAAGCGGATGTAAAAACGGATTTTTCTTTCCATATATCAGTTAAGAGATGTTTTTTTATTCAAAATTTTCAGCAGTTTGATCAAATGTTTTTTAAATATTCTTTTGTTAGAGAGAACACCCTTCCATCTATATATATATATACTAAATTTTTATTTCACAAACTATATTATAAGGAATATTTTGAAATGTTTTTAAACAATTAAAAGATTTTTGAAACTTCACCATTTTTGAGACTACATAATTTATATTTATGCTTGAATAGTCAAAAAATAAATAAAACCTTTTTCCATAAATATATAGAAATTATATTCTTGAATCATATTGAATACACCACTGGCCACTCATCACCATGAAGGAAACAACCAAACCACATGAAATTCTCATCGAATGAAACATGTGATAGGATATGTAAGTGGTCAGAATTTAAGGGTAAATCCACGCCATGAATTCCTGTAGAACTAACAGCAAATTCCATACATAGAAGGAGAGTGCCGTTTATAAGAACCATAATTTCTTTCTCATGCATGCTGCATGAGCAGCTTTATTATAACTTGGAAGAAAAATAAGAGTGTCATTTAAGAATGTTACTGAGTTCAACCGAAAAAGAGTTATGGCCTGTAGAAAATACGATTATCCTTCCCAGAAAAGAAATATCGCCTCTTTCGTACATATGATGACAGGTACACTGATGGGGAAAAATTCTCAACATCAAGAAAAACTTGTGTTAGGTAAACAAATTTTGGTAGGCGTATTGGATACATCTGAGAGATGACATCGATTCAAATTCCGAGCTCCATACTTAAATGTGCCTCAAGAAGTGCCACTCAGAACTTGTAAATCAGAGATGCTTTAAATGCATGTGGTAAAGTACGTGAGCGTTACTTGTCAGCGAAATTTAACGTATTGAGTTGATGTTAGCCATGCCTGCCTTTAAGATGACGAAGAAGCCATTACCAACAGCTCACCGAGTTTAAACGAGGTCCTGTGTTAAAGCTACGAAAAGTTAGATTTTCTCCCCCGAATATTGCAGAAGGACATGGCTGGAATGTATCAACTGCGTAGGAATTTTTGGAGCAGTGGTCAAGGGATTATACTGCCTCAAGAAGATCGGGTTCCAGGTGACCACATAAGGAGAGGAAGGATGACCGCCGTATTCGGTATATGGCTGTGGTGCCTCGTGCTGAGACTACGGCAGAAATTCGAGCCACAGTGATACAACGAACTGTTAGAAAAAGGTTACTTCAAAATCGACTCTAAGTCAGGTGCCCAATAGCTTGTATTTCACGGACTCCAAGCTATTACCATTTCCGACGACAGTGGTGTCAACCCAGAGTTAATTGGAGAGTAGAGTGGAGATCTGTTATGTTTTCTGAGGAAAGCAGGTTCTGCCTTGGGGCCAGTAATGGCCGTAATTTGTTCAGAAGGAGGCTAGGGGAATGAGTGCAACCAAATCATATGTGACCTAAACACACTGGAGCTACATATGAAGTTATGGTCTGGGGAGCAATGCCCTATGACAGTAAGAGCACTTTTGTTGTTATGCCAAATACACAGATTGTAAATTTATATGTCAGTCTTATAATACAACCTATAGTGCCACCATTCATAAACATCATTCAAGGAGGAGTTTTCCAACGGAATAACGCTTGCACTCATACCGCTGTTAACGCAACCTGCTCTACAGAGTGTTGGCTTGTCACTTTGCCCTGCGAGATCCCCAGATCTGTCTCCAATTATGTACGTATTTATATCATTGAATGACAACTCCAGCATCATCCACAGACCATGGGAGTATTGACACAAAAAGTACAACAAGCTTAGAACTCCATACCACAAAGTGACATTCGACACCTGTGTGTAGACAATTGTATACACGCTTCCATTCAAAACTCTGGAGGTTACACCGTCTATTAATGTAGCAGCAATTTACATTTGAAATGCATTTTCTTAAGCTTAATTTAACCTGTGATTTAAAAAATTTAATCAATTAAGAATTTTAACTGGACAATTACATTGTCCAAATGCCATTACTCCACAATGATTTGTTTTGATGTTTTTTCTTTGTTTCCGTCAAGGCATATTTTATATATGGCAGTAATATATCGCTCTGCCCTATCAAAATCCCTATCACAACATATACTGTTTATTCACAACATTCGACGGTCATTCCATTCGAAGTCGTTTACAGCACAGTAGAATATCCGAAGTTCAGTCATTACTACGATTACCTTTATCTCAAACTTACAGGCATTCTGCATGAGCAATGTTATACTTACTATACGGTGTACAAGAAGAATATCTCTCTTCAACGGTCTTAACGGTAGGATTGCAGTATGTAGACAACGTAGAGAAAAGTTCCATAGCTTGTCTTATGCATCGCTATATTAGTCTTGCACCCTCTATTGGTATTGGATTAAACTCTCTCACCCACTGTATGCATTGTCAATTTATATATATATAACGACAAGCTACCCTTATCTCTCCTAGAATAGCATATCTGCAGTCATACTTCCCCTATAGATCTTACTTACGGTCATATTCCAAAATACACTACTATACGTTGCACGTAATTTTGAAGTTTTTTCATTCGCCACATTGTGCCTCTGCCTTGAACAGCCTATTATTTCTATCTGTAGACTATCAAACACTTCTGATCGATTATTGGAAATCGACTGACGTAGCATAAATCACCCGTTGTTGCACCAGAATAAACTATCGCATTCCATCAAGATGTTCAAAGCTTTTTTCATTGAATAACAAGACTTGTATGAAAGGTTACTGCCAGTCAATTCTGATTTCAACCGTCTTACCTCATAGAAAACTCATTTCAATCATTTCACCTTCATTACACGTATTACCTCTTTAGTAAATTTCACTTTGTGTGATATATATTTTTTGTCCTTGGAGTCGTACTTTGTATGGTCATCACTAAAAATTATATATATATATACGCGAAAACTTGTGAGGATGTTTGGTCGTCTTTCACGCAAAAACAACAGAGTGGATTTTAAAGAAACTTTACAGTAATATAGCTTATACATCAGAATAACACATAGGATATAATTTATAGCATAGGTTATAATTTATAAAAATATTGTGTGTAATGCCCAAAATATAATGATATTTGTCAAGTACGTAGGAAAAAATTCTGCCATCTGCAAACAATTCTGGCGTACGCTGCAAAAAAGCCCACGAGAGTATGTATCTATCTTTTGTCTGTGAATAAACCCTTTTTGTTTTAGCTACGCAAGGTGCTCGCTTCTAATTAATTCCTGTGATCAGCATAATCCCTATTTTTTTTATTTCAGAATAAAACTAAGTTTTGAAGGGAGAGGTTGTTATAAATCTGTCTCTATTTGAATGTTTTTTTTTTATTTTATTATGCACATTTGGAAGAAAGAAATTGATTTTTTTTCAAAATAAATTCTTGATTTGGTTCTGGTACTTAAAGTAGATAAACTTTCTCTTTCACACTACATCATTTGGACAAATTTTCAAAATTTGTTTGAGGTTAGTAGTTAATTATAACGCTATAATTTTAATTGAGTAGGCAGATATTGCATTTTTAAGTATAAAAATAATTATAACTACCGTACAGTATTTTTTGGAGTGACTGAGTGAGTGAATGTTTATGTCGCACTGTTCAGCTACACAAGGGCTTTTGGCAACGAACCACGTAATTTTGAACCATGGCCAAGTGACTTGGACGATACCTGAGCTGGTGCCTGTATTATCTAACTACCACACCACACCAATTTAGAAGGAATATTTTACCAATACTTAGCAGTAATATTCTTAAAAATCCACTCTTCCAAGATATATGGCAGCAAGGGTTCTACGATGAGTATTTAGCGGAGAAGGCGAATAATTTTGTAGCAGATATTGCGTTTTCATCTGGCGGCGTTTTCAGCCGATTGCAAAGATTATTATTTTTGTCCCGAAAAAATATTATGTCAAAATTTAAGTGTCTTATGTTTTTGTATGTTGATGAAGACCTTAGAAAACGATTTGACTATTTATTTTAAGTGAACGGTGTACATAATTAATTTTACAGTGGAATATCTTTAATTAATTTATTAGCTATAACGGATTAAATTTCCCAAAGTGGAGCATTTTGTTTATGTACACTCAGGAACATAGAAAATAGCGACCAAAGAAGAAAGCATCGGATTGAAATGAAATTTAATACACATAATGACACAGATGAAAGATTCCCTTGATCTCAAAAACAAGACAATTAAACGAATACAGGGTGTGCAACGACACAAATACTGGGCAAATTCAATAGCGCGTTGGACCACTTCCAGCTGCAATACATGCCCCCACACGGTCCGGCATTGAGTTGATTAGACAACCTATGCTGTCCTGAGGTAGATGGGCCCACAAATCCTGAACAGCCAACTCTTTAGTATATCCCACACGTGCTCTACAGAGAACAAATCGGGGGAGCGAGCCGGCCGTGGAAAAGTCTGGAAATGACGTAGGAAATCTTGAGCAACTCTTGCTGTATGTGGACGAGCATTATCTTGCTGGAAAATTGCCGCAGGGAGATCATTTAGGACAGTTCCTACATTGGGTCGTAAAATATCATCAACGTAACGTTGGCCCGTTAAGGCTCCATGCATCACAATTAAAGTGGACCGGCTATCATAGGCTGTGGCCCCCCAGACCATTACACCAGCTGTGCGGGCAGTGTGATGTAGAACAGTGTGGGGTGAATTTTACCGCTCACCAGGGTGCCTCCACACCCGTACATGGTTATCATCTGTCCCCAAACAAACAGGGTTTCATCACTAAACACAAACTTTTGCCATTATGTGACATTCCACATTTATCTGGCTTGGCATCACTGTAGACGCAGTTGCCGATGTTCCGGTGTTAAAGGGAGTGCACGGAAATGGTGCTCGGATTTAAGATTTGCTTCTGCAAGGTGTCTGGAAATTGTTTGTGGAACAATTGCTACGTCTACGTCTGCTCGTATCGTTGAACGAGTCACTGTGGGGTCCACAAGTGCTTGCCTCACGATCCTTCTACCCTCTCTCCTCGTGGTATTCCTGGTCGCTCCAGACCCGGTTTTCCGCACGCGAGTACCTTCTCGTGTCCACTTCTCCCAACAATTTCTAACGCCTCACTCCAAACGATCCACCTGGCCAGCAACATGGTGCGTCAACCATGTTGCTGTTTCATCCCGATGATCAGAACTCTCTCCAACTCGCTTAACTGTGAGAAATGTCTTCTAGCACGTTTACCTGGCATTTTTCGCTTACCAAAGTCTTCTTACAATCGGCGGGTAATCGTCACGTTTATGAATCTTCTAATTTGCGCTGGCTTATATAGCACCCTCTTCCTGATTGTAGCGCCACCTCGGCGCGTATGAGCATGCGTATTGGCACAAAACTTAGATCATTTGCATATGACATTACGCTGTACTTATTTGCAAAGTTCCGCGTTTGTACTTAGCTTCCTTCTTGGGTCGCTGTTTTCAATGTTCCTGAGTGTATATCCCTTAATTTTAAATGTAATGATCCAAAAAAAATATTGTATGAAAAAAACTGCATTAAATCATAATGCGGTTGGATAAAGTATTAACGTACATCTCTCCCCTACACGGCGGGTCTTGCAAAGCTCTAATAAAGCTCGAGCTATGAAAGTAGCTAGGCATTTGCCAATTTGACTCTATCGTTAACATTTCGCTATGTTTTTCATTGAATCGCCATTGCAATTTAAGAAACGGCGTTGCTTGCGCATATAACACAATTTTAACATAAAATAAATACAACAAAAAGTAATATTAATTTATTACACTTTCAGATATTTATTATATACACTATTTTAAGCGTTCATTACGCAAAACTTTTAACAATGTGTTACTTTTGCAGAGCAGAGATCAGCTTAAGGAGGTATTTTCAAAAATCGACCTTCAAGAGTGTTACGGGGAGTTATAAATAAAAAAAATCTTTTTTTTATCAGCTATTAGATCTACATACTTAAAATTTAATAAAAGTATTTTTTTTCTTTTTTTTTGTTTAGCTGAGATATGCATAAAGTTTTTTTTGTTTGATTTGAAATTCACGTAAAATTAACTCATTAAAAACTTTATTCTTTAATCTGTGTTGTTTAATCTTTCAGTTCACCCGTGTCAAGAACGGGTATACCAGCTAGCATATATATATATATATATATATATATATATATATATATATATATATATATATATATATATATATATATATATATATTACAATTTTGGAGCGTTGAAATTAAATATAAAACAATATAATGTATTTATTGTCAAATTTTATTCATTTCCTATTTGAGAGTATAATATAATCCATGAATTACTTACGTTGTTAAGTGACAACATGTGAAGATTTAATTTTATGGAGTTAAATAACATTGAATCTTACAATTTTTTTTAGTTATTATTATTCTAAATTATAGCAATAAATAATTTTAGTATAATTAATCACTAATCAGGGAAAAAAAATTTTTTGGTAACTTGTATTTTGCTTACCGAAACAGATTCGATGGTTTTCTCACACGTAAGCATGCAACATATATGTTTTTGTCCATGCGACAAACATGGAGTTTCTAAGTCCAAGCCCTAAATGGATATTGTTTAGCGTTGAGATTTTTTTCATCACGAAGGCCTAATGAATTCGGAATTGAAGGTATATGAATGGTATTGAAGAATATGACGGTATGAGTGGAATACGTGGCAACAGGACAATTTCTCATTTAAACCTTACATTAAAAATCTTTGTTTCAAGAAGAATTTTGATAATTCTTTTGACGACCAAATGTTACATCATCAAGGAGGATTTAAGTTACGCAGCAGTATAACTAGTGAATTAATCTTCAACTGGAGACTGTGAGGTGGCATTCCTAGTATATCTAGGGAATACAAAAACTTTACGGTTTCGTTTTCATCAACATTAGTGTCGATTGATTTAAAAGGCATTAGATCACCTGGCAACACCTCTGTATCTGGAAGTTTATTTTGTCAATATCAACCTTTTATTTCTGCCAAAGTAACAGGACTACAGAGCCAGTGATTACCTAGATAATTATATAGTATATCCGGAAAGACACTATTAATCAGTCCCCTTTTTGTCTGAACAACAGTACAGAAATTGTCTGGAAGTTTGATACATTGTCTATTTTGATGCAGTTGCACTTCACTGTTTCCAATATCCAGCAGTTGGTTCGAAAATATTTGCGCCGATTAATCATCTCGCAATGAACTCGCGTGTTTATGGTCTTTAAAAGTGTTTCAACTTTTCCCTATAAAAACGATTGTTTTATATTTACATCAATCTCGTGAACAAAAGTAGAGCAAGGAAGGACTTCAAAGTCCGTCGGAAATCACCAGACAGTAATAGAACAGCACCACCGAATATTTTCTAATTGCCGTTTAAATCTTAGAAAGTTATGTGGGAAACTTCGAGTGAGTGTTTATGAGCCATAGCACTCATTGCGGATTATGATTGAACTCCTTCGTAATACTGTAGCCATTTCGCTTTTTGTTATTTTCACGCATTGTGCGTCTGGTTTTTTATAAATATCTAACGACAGCTGGAAAGCTGAATGTGCAGTTTGTCCACCATTTAACTAAATGGCAGCAATGTCTGAAGATACAATTGATAATGCAATTATCTGTTGATGGTATTTTCGCAAGGTTGCGCCTGCTAGTTTAGTAGCTATAGAGAATAAAATTCTGACGTGGGACTCGAACGCAAATCATTTGACCTCATTCCGGTAATATCCATCAAAATTAAGAGAGTTTTTGTAATCCGATTCCAGATGCTCGTTCCCCATTCCTAGATACATTTGGGGCCCACTTTTAGCACCCCTGCTCCAGCAAGTTCCGTCATTGAAGAGGAAGGGGCAGTACTATCGTCCACCATTATCCAGGAAAGTTGCAGGATTTTCTAAAGTCCAATTTCAGATTCTTGTTCCCCCGCCTAGAAAAACACCTGGGGCGCACTATGCACATTCCAAGATTTTTAAGGTACGCCCCTGCCATAGTTCGTTTAAAATACGGTCGTCTGGCATTATTTGACATAGTAACAGAAATTTATAGAATTGAATTGAATATTTGGATCTGCCGTCTAAAAATACTTCAGCGACTCTCTTTTTGCGTCCCTACGTTTGAAAATTAGACCGACACCGCTGTCCCTGCATATTACAGTCCGGCATTATTCGGTTAAATAACCTGAACTCCTAAAATCCGATTTCCAATTCTCATTATTCACTTCAAAACGCATATGGGACTGTAATTTCAATGCCCCAGCACTTGCAAATTCAGCTACTAGGGGAAATGAAAATTCGTAAGCGGTACTCGAAAAACGAACCAATTCCTTTCAAGTCCCTAATTCTGGAAATATCCTGCAAATTTATGGGAGTTTCTGAAATATGATTTCACGTTCGTGTTTTCAATGCCTAGATACAACCGGGGACTACATTTGGGTCCCCTGAATTGGCAAGTTCAGTCGCTGGAAAGGGGCATTTCGGTCGTCCGGCATTATCTAGCAAAGTTACGATAATTCCAAATATCCGTTTTCGAACTCTCATTCACCATCCCGAAAATGATCACAAAAGTACTTTTTCAACTCCAAAACGTTTAATAAAAGCTCCTGTCATGGTCTGCGTAATAGACAGTCGTCCAGAATTATCCAGCAAAGTTGCGACAATTTCTCATATCGGATATCAGATTCAGTTTGGACATCTCAAAATACGCCAGAGACCAAGTTTTCGCACTCCAAAGGCTTTAAATTAAGGCACTGCCAGGATGTGTCTAAGATACGGTCATCCGGCAATGTTACAGGTATTTTTGGGATTTAATTCGAAATTCGGATTCCACGCCTCGAAATACACCAGACACTATGTTTTCATGCACCTTGATCAACAAAATCCGCTTCCGCTGGCCAATGAACCCCACAAAATGGGGGGTCCTAGGGGTTCGGACCTCCCCCCATAGCCCTTGATTTTTTTTCCATTGGTTATAATCCTATGTACATATTACGTAATATTTAATTATTGTTTGTTATTAATAATTAATTTTGTTAATTATTGCTAATTATTTATTCAAACATTAATTTTTTACTATTTTTGTTCCCGAAAATCTACAAAATCAAAAAATTATGTTGAGTGTCGAATTAGGACACGATACCAAAATGGTGGATTTTCAACCCTGGACTTTTGTGTGCGCTACTGCCGTTGGCACACACGCGTTCTGACACTTTTTGCGAATTTTAACGTTTCTCGGAATCTACGCATTTCTGGCAATAAATAAATAATGACGTCAAAAACACTGAGATAAAACCTATCCTATATTCTAAGTTGGATGAAATGATACACAATATACAAAACTATGTTAAGATTGGTTGAGTAGTTTCGGAGTCTATCACGGACAAACACTGTGACACTTAATTTTTATGTATATATACGCATACACACATTTATATTTAAGGTTATGAGTTTATAAGAAAAAGAAAACAAGACGTAAACTAAATTGTACAACGATAAAAGTGATTTAAAGATTCAACTTCAATTGTAGAACAAACATTAAAGCTAAAAAGACAGAAATATTGAAATTTTTGCATGTTTCTTTGAGTAACACTTGCACCCACAAGGAGTTTTCAAACGTTGTTTCCTTAGTTTTTCTCAAATACTCAAAAGAGATCTGAGCAGATTATAAATTAGGCATTTTCTTCAATATATATGTGAAATTATATTTACCTTCAAATTCAATCTAAACTTTTTTTTTTACCATAAATAGATTTTTTTTTGTTTTTACTAAAAAATTAAGTACAATTAATTCAACAGTCATTAAACAAATGAGGTCCTTAACGAAATTTTGACGAACTTCATGAGAGAGACAGAGAAATTCTACTCTAGACCGACCAAAAATCAATTAACTCTAAATGTGTATAGATAAGAGTTGCCCAAATGAAAAGTGGATAAGTACAATAACAATTATTATTTAATTGGAAATCTAAAGATAACGCTTTGAGGATTGTAAACACAAGCCCCATTTTTTTCGACAACAGGTCAATGTCTTCACTCTAGAAAGAACGTGGTTGATTCTTGAGGAAATACTTCCCAGCTTCCTCCACTTCATCGTCCAAATAGAAACGTAATATTTTAAGTTGTCTAAAGGCTTAGAAGTGACAAGGTAACAAATATGGTCTTTACGGTGGATGTTCTAACATTCCCCAAAGGATTTTTTTTTAATTTGCCATGGTTTAACGGGAGACGTGGGGGCTAACATTGTCATGGAGATCCTATATCGATTACTGCCCTTCTCGAAAATTTGTATGACAACTGTTCCAAGACGTTCGACTTAAATAGTCCTCACCATAGACTGTCACTATTTGTCGATAGATGTCAGCATTAAATTAATTTCCTTCAATCAAAACTCTTACTACCGCACGTTTTCCTATCTGGACGCATTCTTTTATGACACGACTTTACTTTAGATCAGTGTTTCTCAAACTGTGTGGCGCGCTGCCCTGGGGGGGCGGTAACCCTGCGAGGGGGGCGCGAGCATATTGAAAATAAAAGGTTTAAAAAAATAATTTTTTGGAATGAAGTAAAACCAAATACTTTTTGACATAATAAAATTACACATTTACACTGATATAATTTATTTTTATCATCTGGTGATCATCAAAAATAAAAGATTCCTCTTCAAACGCTAATTAGCCATCTTTGATCCTATAACCAAATTAAAATATTTTGTTTGCTTTGCGGTCAATATGAGAGAGAGTGATGAGAGATTTTTTTTTGTTTCTTTTAACGATATCAAACGATGAGAGATTTTTTTATTACATTTCTTTTAACCTAAAATATTACTTTAGCTGACCTTCGAACTTACTGGTATGGTCATCTCCGTCTTTTTTTTAGGGAAGTTGTAAATATATATAATATATTTCTGTTTCAGCTTTTTCCATGTGAAAGAGTTTTATGATATATGTGGATAAGCATTGGTATTCTGAAAAATATAATTCATAATGAAAAACGTTTTAGACAATAATTTTTTAGAACATGCTACACTTTCCCCATGAACAATTTTGTAGTTTTGATTGCTGTGTTGTACGACTTATTATGGTTTATAAATTTAAATAAGCAGAATATTAAAAAAAATGGGCATCTGTGATGCCTATTGAAGGAAGTTGAAACTGATCAAGCAATTGATGAACCTACTGAAATAATGCATATTAATCAAGATAGTGAAAGTAAATATCAGAAAAGCATTAGACATGAAACGTTTGAGTTGATTTGAAATTTTCAGATGCTGCCTAAAGATCTCTATGAAGAAAACTATGAAACCATAATGTAGCATTTCGCCTTGTCAAAAAGACACAAGGAAGAAAAAGTTCAAAATGCTATTTGTAGATCATCAAACGACAGCAGGACTACAAAAACGTGAACAAAATATGACAGTTTAGCTGGAAAATAACGTTCCTGTGTTGTTAGTGAAAAGTGTCTGTGTTTTATGTCCTTTATTAAGGACACGCACATTTGGAACATTTTCTATAGTTTTATTGGATTTTTTCTCATATTTTCTAAGAAAAATTGAAAAGTCCTTGAAAGTAGGTAAGTATATTTTCTCTTAATTAAATTATTCACTGGCATTGTGATTTTTATCGTGTATAGTAAAAATAACTATAAAATAAATTATAATTTTAAAACAAACTAAAAAACACGCTTTTATAGTGAATCGAACTAAAAAGTAAAAAAATAATAATATATATTACTTAAAAATAACACATACAAAATTTAATACTTATCTTGTTAATTTGTACGGATTATAATTATGATCGTATTGTAGATTTAGCGCCAATATGCAGTATTATTGCATTCAATACATTATTATTTTTAGGGGGGCGCGATACAAATTATGATTGAAAATTGGGTCGCCAGTAGTGAAAGTTTGAGAACCACTGCTTTAGATTAATTTCCTCTACCATTAACGAGTGTCACTTTTAAACATCGTAGTAGGTGTACACTTTCTGTCATCCTTCGTATCCCTGTTTGGTGTCCCTTGTATAGTTGCACTCATTCTGACGCAATTGAATATGATCTCATTTCACTTAGTCAAATCTTATATATAAATATCAAATGTTTATAGCATCTTTTTTTTATGAGTACGGTAACTGCAACGAGATTCCTCATCGTCAACTATTAATGCAGTTCTTGATTAGAAGAGATAATTATACCTATTGGTGTTCACAAACACCCCTGCATAACAGGGTCCAGGTTTCTAGGGGGCCCAAAGCCTGACTATCGCCAAGTACCTACCTTTTGTGAAATCCAATTTGGGGACCCAAAACCTGACTTGCAGAGTCAGCCTGTCTTGAAACTGCTGTACCGGTAGCTGAAGAGAGCTGACAAGACAGGTCTGATGCTGAACTCCGTCTGTTTCTTTTGGCAGCAATTGCCAAA
The DNA here is from genome assembly GCA_019973935.1 of Trichonephila clavipes. Classification (NCBI taxonomy): domain Eukaryota; kingdom Metazoa; phylum Arthropoda; class Arachnida; order Araneae; family Nephilidae; genus Trichonephila; species Trichonephila clavipes. The sequence goes on along the minus strand of BMAU01002695.1, from coordinate 84,403 downwards.
TACCGTCCTCATTCGACGCTGTAACTCGGAAGCCAACTGTGCTGTGTAACATCTACCACATTACCATCATCTTGGAATCCTTTCCAAAGCCTGGAGGTGTTACTCTGAGCGATTCCAAGTTCCTCGGATACTTCCAGCTGGGTACATCCAATACCCTACCACGTAAAATCATCCAAATCCTTCCCTTTGTGCCATAACTATGCGGTTATTGCACTGAAAGGCTTTTAAAGCGCTTGTGAACAATTTTACTTTCTTTGCCACCATTCCTTATACGTCCCTCTTACACTCGTCATTGTGACGTACTAATCGCGTCATCTCCTGGTGGTTTCCCTGTAATTTGCACATTCTTCAAGATATGTGATAATTCTACAGGTGAAATTTTTTATTTTAGTGTTCAATTTCTGTGTGATTCTGAATTATCCTTTTTAATTTATGGACATGAGTGTAATTAAATCATCTATGCATCTAAAAAGTAAAAGAATCATAACTAATGATTTCATTTTTATAAAAATGCAAGCAATATTTTCTAAGCAGTTGTTAGCTGGTCCACATTGTGGTAAACTTTAATTGGCTGATAGTGGGCGTTATTATGGAAATATAAGTTTCTTTCAACACTTATTCAATAGAAATATATTTATCATATTTTATTATCTTATTCAATATATATATATATATATATTCTCTTTCTCCCTCTCCCAAAATACACCACATTGTGACGAGCTCATCCGTCTTTTTCTTTAACATGTCTTTGGGGTTCTTTGGGGCCAGAATTAATGGCAACTCTTTTCCAACCAAATCCAAGAAGTGCAATGTGAATGAAGGATGTTAATTAAGAACCTTTAAAATATCAGAAGTTAGAGTAAGCACAATGTGGCAAGTGATGGGAATTAGAGAAATGTAAACAGTCCGTGGTTCTAGATTAAAGAAGTTTTAGATAACGTTACGTGGCGAAGAATAGTAATTATACGTGATAGAGATCCATTGAACAAGGTGGATACCATTGTACACGAGTTATCGCAAGACCTCATCTAAAATTATTTGATCGTTTACTGATACTACAGCAAGGTAGTATTGAAAATCTACTCTATTAAAATTTGTAGGTAAACAAACGTATCTATGTAGGAATGTAGCCCAATTTTCTCAGGAACCACAAGAGGCAGAAACTCGCCGAAGTTACCAAAATTTGGGGAATGATTCGAGAAATCCGTTTTGACCATTTATATTCCGATATTCCAATTAGTTAAAAATATATTAATTAAAATCTTTAAAACGCACAGTTATACACGTGGCGCCATCTGCAGAGAATCGGAAATATGATTTTAAATTTTTTTTTCAGTGGAATGAAAAAGGTTAAAATTAAATTGAAATGAATTAATTCTTTGTTAATTATATATATATATATATATATATATATATATATATATATATATATATATATATATATATAAAGTACATCATCTATTATTTTGATAAAAATACATTTTAGAGACATTTTTTTACTCTTATCATCAGAATCATTTTCTTTTTATTGCTTCACATTAATAAATTTTTAATTCTAACGCACGACTGTTAATTACCTTAAAACATCGGAAAGATCATTTTTAAATTTTTAGAGGAATAAAAAAGGTTAAAAGTAAATGGGTTATTTTTTAAGCTAATTTCTTTAAAAAAATTTCTCGGTAGTTCCGTAATTTTGAAAATTTCTATTTTTCTGTTTATTTTCCTACATAAACTATTCTTTTCTTTACAAAAAATGTACTTTTGCGTTTCCGGTGGCAGCAAAATTAAACGAAAAATTGTCTAAGATGTCAGTAATAATAAAATAAATCTAATTATATTCTTTATTTTTGATTCATACTTTTTGACTGCAGAGAATCGGAAATATCATGTTAAATTTTTTTAGTGGAATGAAAAAGTTAAAATTAAATGAAATAACAATTGATTGATTCATGCAAATCTGAAATCTATTTTATTACTTTCTCACGAATTTTTTTTTTTTTTTTTTTTTTTTTTTTTTTTTGCGTGTAGAACAATATTATACGTAATCTGTACAAAGATTGATAAAATATCTTAAAAATTACGGTTAAAAAATGTGTTTTTCAACATTTTTCCCTTTTGCGATAAATATGTTAACATTACTTCTTTTTAAAGTTTTTTGTTTAAAAATTACCGTTGTTTTCAATCGATATATGAAGTTTGAAAGCATTAACTTAAAAATGAAACCAAAAAAAAAACCTTTTACTTTAACGAATAACGAAATGGGATATTGAAAAAAATCTACCTTTATCTTAAAGCTCAATTCAATGCTCTTCCCCGACGTAACTAATAGCCTGGTTGGTTAACACTTTGCTTTATAAAAAGGCAGTTCCCAGGTTCGAAACTGAAGAGGAAGAAACTTTCAATTTCGCACTACGCTAATTTTTAAAGATTAATATTTTTTAGCGAAATGAAAAAGGTTAACATTACTTTCAAGATATTTTTATCAGATCGGTTTTTTTATTGTTTTTCCAGTATATATATATATATATATATATATATATATATATATATATATATATATATATATATATATAAGCTTTCCCCATACTGTTTTTCTTTACTTATATATTTATATGTTCTATCAAACGTTCAGAAAAAAGCAATCGTTTCAATAGCTATCTGTTAATTTTTCTTTCATTTATTACTTATAGAAATTTGATTTTAATAAATATATATACGTTTTTAAAATGATTATTTTTATTGTTTCATTACGAATTGATAAGCTAACTATATGGAAAGATTGATTCATGAAAATCTGAAATCTATTTTATTATTTTAGATTCTTAGAAAGTAACTATTATTAAAAAATGATGAACATTTTTTGTTTTACTCTTAGCATCGGAATCGTTTTTTTTTTATTGCTTCATAATAATAATTTTTTTAATTCTAACGCATTATTTTTTTATAAGCCATACATCGTAATTTGAAGCTATATCTAATCTGTGAGAAGGAGGGGAAGATAGAACAATAATTTTACACTAAAAAACCTTGTTCTGGCTATAAAAAGGGGAAAGAAACGTGTCTTAAATCGAAAATAAGTGGAATGGAGAAAATTTCGAAAAAGGGAAGTTTTTTGACATAATTTTCACATTATGCGCGTACAAACTCACACACAGAAACGCTGGTGTCATGAGGAAAATAGAAAGCCCGAGCAACGCTGGGCTAAGCGGTGGAGGAGGGGGGAGATAATTCATTTTGCAAATGAGTATTAGAAGTTCTGATTTTGTGAAAGAAAGGGAAAATTTATAAAAGTAGAGATAGACCGTGCAATGCCGGGCCATGCAGCTAGTATACACTATTAAAATTTGTAGGTAAATTATGTATGTTTCCACATATTTTCCCACGAACCACACGACGCAGAAATTTGCCGAAGGTACCAAAATTTATTGAATGATCCGAGGAATCGGTTTTGAACATTTATATTCCGATATTCCAATTAATTAAAAAGATGTTAATTGAAAACCTTAAAACGCTTTAAAACGCATAATTAGTATTTTATTATGCACGGCGCAATCTGCAGTGCTTAAATTTAAAATTTCATTTACTTCTGCCTTAAAAATTTTCTTTACAAAGTAACGAAACTTTGCATATAAATAAATTGCTTAAAAATTAATATAATAAAATTATATATTTTTATATCTTTCGTTCAATTTAATTATTTTACAATTTTTTTTAAATATTTTTGCAACTGCTTTTTTTTCAGAGTTTTTTAAAACTCGATCTAATTTTTTTCATGAAACTCACACAAAAAATAATTACAGATTCGTAAAGATCCTTTATTTGGCCACGATATGCTATACTTTATTTCACAAAATAATTATATTTTGTATTTTTTACGAATTTTTTAAAAATGTATCGAAATTGGTTCCTTTTTTTTTAATACGAATTATAAGTTGTTCCGCTTTAACCTTTTTTCGTGTTAATGAAAAAAAAAATTTACACTGAAAAAGTTCATGTTTTTTTTTCGCGTGTAGAACAATATTATAATTCATCTGAAAAAAGATTGATAAAATATCTTAAAAATTACGGTTAAAAAAACAATGTGTTTCTCAAATTTTTTCCCTTTTGCAATAATTATGTAAACATTATTCTTTTTAGAAGTATTTTGTTTAAAAATTATCGTTGTTTTTAATAGATATATGAAGTTGGAAAGCATTAACTTAAAACTGAAGCCTGAAAAAATCTTTAACGAATAACGAAATGGCGCATTGAAAAAAAAAAGAAAAACGTGTATCAGTGTCAACGCGCGTTAGAAGTTAGCTTCTTTGGCTTACATGTATTGAATCGTATAATAAAGTTTTATATTTTGAAGTAATCTTATTCTTATATATAATTAATAAATTTATTATCATTATTTTTTCAAACTGTATTTAAAAAAAATTATTAGGATTGAAAAGGTATAAGTATAGACAAAATTTTCATTTTCAATACATAATACTAAAAAAATTTTATTGTATGTATTTTGAGAAAAGTATCATCATTATTAATCTATTTCCAATATGATTATGGGTGCTTCAGTACATACTTTTGTTATCAAAAGCTTGTGGTAACTAAAGTAAGAAATGTAGGTTTTGCACTCAATATCGCTTAAGTATCTCGAAAAGACTGCATCAATCGTAGTATTTGATTTTGTCGTTGATATTATTCTGTTCTTTAGTAGAGATAAGGTGAAATTGTCTTTTAAAAATCAATCAATTGTAGAGATTTGTCTAAAGCAAAATTAACATTAAAATTTCCACTCAAAATCATAGGTATTTTATCATAATTTTTACTAAGTAAAATAGAACCTCTTGATGTGTATGGTAATAATGATCGAGATGAAGGAACTCGATAATCTCATCCAACTTTTTGTTCGGAATAATATATACTGCTACAATTATAATTTTTTGTCCATTATCTATTACGCATTCAGCCAAGCACAAATCCCCTCTGAAGATTTTATGGTACCCTAAATATCGGATTGACTGACAGAATATTCCATGGATGGAGTTAATAATGTTAAGAGCATCGCTAGAATTTTGATAGATCGCAACTCCTCCTGCTCTCGTATTTGGTCGTTTATACTTCACAATGCAGTTGAAATTTGGAATAGATATATCACTTTCACTGCCCAGCCAAGTTTCTGATAAAACTAAAGTATTTGAATTTCTTATTACTGAATGTTGTATGTCTACAGCGTAAGCTGTAAGACTTTGGCAATTAAAAGTAAAAATCAATAACCCTTGTCTGTTCGTTATGATATTAATCAAATCTTCATTGATAGTTTGTAATTTGTTCAATGAAAGTCGTTTATATACCTCTTGCAAATCAATTGTTGATGACTATCGTCTTCGACAATGGTAAAATGTTTTATCATTATTTTTTGTCGTAATATATAATCCTTCAATACTCGTTACACGGGATAAAGCAACGTATAATAATGATTGAGAGTGGCTTCGATCGTATTCGTAAACAATTTCTGAGTATGTGTTGCCTTGAGATTTATGAATTGTTGTAGCACATTAATGAAATATATAATATACTATCTGGTTGAGATGAAACAATAATGAAATACATTCTGCTAATTTACTTTAGATATTATTAGAATGTGTTCTTGCTTACTTCAATTTTTATCACTATATATATATTACGGGTAAATGTGACTGTTACAATAAATAGTGTGGAATCTTATATATATACTAGCTGGTATACCCGTTCTTCGCACGGGTGAACTGAAAAGTTAAACAACACAGATTGAAGGATAAAGAAGTTTTTAATGAGTTAATTTTAAGTGAATTGCAAATTAAACAAAAAAGGCTTTTCACATATCTCAGCTGAAGAAAAAAAAGAAAGAAAAAAATACCTTTGTTAAATTTTAAGTCTGTAGATCTAATAGCTGATAAAAAAGATTTTTTTTTATGTTTATAACTCCCTGTAACACTCTTGAGGGTTGATTTTTGAAAATACCACCCTAAGCTGATCTCTGCTCAATAAAAGTAACACATTGTTAAAAGTGTTGTGACGTTTAAAATATTGTATAAAATTTTTAACTGAAAGTGTCATACATTAATATAACTTTCTGTTGAATTTATTTTATGTTAAAATTGTAATACTCGCAAGCAACGCCGTTTCCTAAATAACAATGGTGATTTAATGGAAAAATAGCGAAATGTTGACAATAGAGTCAAGTTGGCAAATGTCTAGCTACTTTCATAGCTCAAACTTTATTAGAGCTTTGTAAAACCCGCCGTGTAGGAGAGCGATGCACTTTAATACTTTATCCACCGCATTATGATTTACTGAAATTTTTTTCATGCAATATTTTTTTAGGTCACTACATTGAAAATTAAGGGACATACATAAACAAAATACTTCACTTAGGGAAATTTAATCGGTTAGAGCTAATAAATTAATTAAATATATTCCACTGTAAAAATAATTATATACACCATTCACTTAAAATAAATAGTCAAATCGTTATCTAAGGTCTCCATAAACATAAGACACTTAAATTTTGACATTAACTATTTTTGGGGCACAAAAATAGGTGGAATGGAACAAATTTCGGAAAAGGGAAATTTTTTGACATAATTTTATAAATCACTCACATTGTGCGTGTACAAACACATACACAGAAATGCTGGTGTCACGAGGAAAGAGAAAGCCCGAGCAACGTTGTGCTAAGCGGTGGAGGGGGAAGTCATGTTAAAAATGAGTATTAGAAGTTCTGATTTCGTGAAAGAAAGGGAAAATTTACATAAGTAGAGATAACCCGTGCAACGCCGGGCCATGCAACTAGTTTAATATTAGGATCTGTAATAGTATTAGAATCGTGTTTAGGGAGTCAGTTATTCATAGTGGTTCGAGTTAGGTCAATTCGATAATATATATATATATATATATATATATATATATATATATATATATATATATATACGTGTTTTCCCCTTAAATTCTCTCACATATATTATTATAATTTAATTTGTTAAAGGACTAAGTTTAATATCTTAATAAAGCTATATTAAGATAATGCATGCGTCTAGTTCTTCCGTTAATCCCACACACCTAGCTCACGCTGATATCCAAAGAGGTAATTAGCCCAAAGGGGGGGGGGATTATCACAACATATGCGTGCATACGTGCAAAACGGTTGCATAGGGGAGTGAACTTTTCATCTGCAATTATGGGTTTAATTATAAGCCGTACAAATGATCCAGATAATCGTTAATTTTTCCATATAATTTTATATATGACGAACCCTTGTGGTCACTGGTAATTATTTAATTTATTCTTAACTTAGTATTGTTAAGATAATTATAATGTTCATTGTGCAGTACTGATACATTTATAAGTGTATTATATCTGTGTAAATGTTTTTTTCTTCATTATGACAGAATGTATTTGTTTTAGACTTTTCAATATGCTCGCGCCCTCCTTCTAGAGTTATCAGGCCCCATAGGGGGTGCGCCCCACAGTTTGAGAAGCTCTGCTATAATCCCAACAGATTTATTATCTTCAAACTTATGACCATGGTAGACGAATGATTATGTTATCGTTGTTTCAGTCGACCCACATACTCCAGTCCATTAAGTTCCTTGTGCAGAGGAGCTGATAGGTTAAATCTCTCAGAAATACAGCCTGGAAAAATTTTAGAAAGAAAAAATGTAATGTGTGTGTTTTAACATGATTCTTATATAATATGTAATTTAAAAAATATATTGTTACATAGAGAAAGTAATAAAAATCCCACAGAATGACACAAAATAAAAGCATTCTCAATAATTGTTATTTATTTATTTTATGATTAATTTAAAATGTGTAATAGTTACTCCTAGAAATATCAGAATAGTTGAATTTTACCCTCACAACAACCTTATCACCAGAAATATTAATATTTTTTGACTTTTTATACATTGATTTTATCAATACACCAGAATAGTTAATACACTTTTTGTTATTCTCTCCTTAATATTTAAGTTTAGCAACTAGAATTAAGAATACGTGACGTGATATTTATATATATATATATATATATAATTTACAGAGGTGTATTACGTCACATATTCAAAATTTTAAGAAAGAAATTTTCTATGGTCATTTCATTTAACTCTGATGATTATTCTCTATATTCATTTTTAGAAACACAGTCTAAAACTAAATGATAGGAAGGTTTGATGACATTCTGTAAATAATTTTGAATTCTATATATAGCAAACATTTTTTTTCTACAACACATAGCAATCATAATGTTACGAATTTCCAATTTTTAAAATGAAAGTTACTCTGACCTTTTCGTGTTTTTCCTTAAAAGCTTAAGCCCTCTAGGCTTTCCTTAAAAACTTAAGCCCTCATGGCCCAGAGGTTAGAGAAGCTGACTTCAAAGGAATTACCCAGGGTTCGATTCCCGGGAGCTCGCAGTTTTTACGAACCTGGAGTCCCTTAGTGATCCTTCTCTGTTTTTGACCCTCCTTCTTGTCATTCAATTTATCTTATCTTTCTTTTCCCGTCTAGATCAAAGACTTACACAAATGTTTGGCGCAGTATAGCCAAATTTGGCTCTTGCGACATAAAATCTCACATTCACTCACCCTTAAAAGCTTAATAAGTGCAGTTAATAAAACAAGGAAAATTTTTTATGAGCGTTTATCAACTTCCACACATATTATCTAACTGTTCTAATTAATATAAATTATAGATAGAATGAAACATTGTAATTAACTTCTAAATATGTATTTGAATTCCAATTATTTTTTTCAAATTAATCATGTTTTGATTAAGTAATCGCACTATATACATATACATCACATTTTTTTAAAATTTAATTGAAATGAAAATTCCCTTTTTTGTAAGTGTACGCAAAACATTTTTAGTGTTTAAATTGCCGATAGCATCTTTTGCAACTAAAATGTACACATTGTATCTCTCATTACTGAAAAATAATTTTTTTTCTTTTTTTCTCTTGAAATGCTTTTCCTATACATTTAACTGCTACTCTTGCTTATTAATATTCATTCACTTAGCAGTTAACGTGGGTTTTTTTTCGTTTTTTATACTCGTTAAAACAAGGAATTTTTAATACAACAAAATTCTTAAAGCCTCAGATTTTTCTTAGAGCCCTGAGAATTAGTAATTCATTAAAAAAGAAAAAGAAATATATGTATATATTAGCGCAGCTTAAAAAAATTACATCAGTTAAAAATAAATTCAAGTATTTTATTTTTTAAAGTACTGGTGCAATTACCATGCTTAAAAGCAAGAGGAAATAATTAATAGCTCCAAAAAGCGAATGCTTAAGAAATCAGCCAAATACTAAGCAGACAAGTAATCCGTAGGCGTTTTGTTTGGATTCGCAATTAAAGTTTAATTTTAATTCTCTTAGCTATAGAATACGTAATAAATGTTAAGAGTTGAACGCATTCTTCCTTTTTTTTCATAACCAATGGATTTTGCTAATATTTTTTTTCTTACGCTAGCTATTAAAAATATTAAATGTTTTTGTTGAAGGAAAAAAACACCATTTTTAATTCATATTAAAAAAAGTTGAGCAAAAAATCAAGTTTAATTAATGAATTAATGGAATTTGAACTGTTGAAATAATTTTTGTACTTCAAGTTCGGAAATATTTGTATAATTATTCAAATAATGAGTAAAAAACAATTTTCTCAAACCCATCGGGAAAAAAACATCTGATTCATTTCCTTAAAATATTATTTATGGTTAGGCTTCTGTTTCTGTATTATTATAATCATTTCAAGATGTTTAAGCGAAGTAATAATGATATATTAAAATCACAAAAACTACATTAAATTATATTTTTTATATACAAGTTACTAACACGATTATTAATTTTTTTTTTATATCATTCAAGGAACTCATATATTTTTAGCAAGAATTGAATATATTTTGTTTTAAAAGGAAGGATGAAAGTGCATCAGTTTATCTTGTAATTAATAGATCAAGAATAATAAAGCAAAACAAATTAAATAAGTTAAACACAAATTATTTTGCCCAGTTTTAGCAAAAGTTTTAATGGTACAAAAAAATTTCAAATAGTTTCTATTGATCCTAATGATAAATCAAAATTCCCATTAATCAAAATTTAAGTCTTATAAATTAAACTGAGTTTATAGTGAAAAGAATCGGAGAACCAGTAATACATATTTAAAATACAGTTGGACCCTTATTTAACGAATTCATCGGGATGAAACATTTTGTTAGTTAATTCGGGGTTATTCCTTATAGCAACAAAAGTCCCAACAAAATACTAAATTTTGGCACTTACCATTTGGAAATTCTATGAGCAACTACACGAAAAATATCCACATACCTAGAAATTATACACTTTTTATTCAACAGCTAAAAATACTGTTTGTGACTTATTACGCAACAACTTAATTGGAAATTATAAAATACTGATGTTTGAAATTCTTTTTGATTACTGACTCGAAACGGCTCTTTTTCGATTCTATGCACAAAAATAAATTACAGTTTTAGAAAAACTACAAAACACTATTTTATAGTTAATCGAATTAAATTGCAACTTAATATTTTAGCCGCCAAATTTATAAATGGGATCTGGAATTGGTAGCCTGATGCGGAAGGGATCTGAAAATGGTAAATCGTTAGTCATGTGATGATCCTGATCAGTACAATGGAACAAATTTATTACATTATTGTATTGCCGTCGGTCCTGGACAAGTGAGCAAAATTTCGAATCAATCCGACCTTTTAAAGTGAGTAAAAATTGAGTTCGAAGATTCCGTTACATACAAGTAAAACTTATAAAAGGGTGTTAAAAAAATACTGCATCATTTACATCGTGTTGCATAAGAATGAATTTTTACGGAATCCACACACACAAAGAATGCAAAACATAAGAAAATATAACAGTTTTCGTAGTATGAAATTATGAAATTTCTGCATTAGAATCGCTATTCATTGGATCCTACAAATCAGCAATATATTGAACTTCAGTTGCACAAATAGGCAGTTGGTCACCAAATATATCATAAACCATAAAATATCCTCTGAGTTGTGGATTGGGATGAGACAAGAGGAATTTTTTCTCCTATTCAAGACTCACATGATAGGTTACTCTCATGACTCATCTGCACCTGTAGAATCTAATAACGGTTTTTACCTTCTCCCGTTGAAATTTGATGCTAACAAGATAAGTCTTTTTCTGTTCCGGACAAAAAAAATATGTCATTTTTTTTTAAAAAAAACTATGTAATTTTTTCTAATACAAATTAATAATAATAAAAAGACATTCCAACTGCTGAATTAATTCGTTATTCAGGGTTTATATTGTTCGTTAATAGGGGGTACCTTCATTTTAAACGGAGAAAAGAGAAAAGTTCATTAAATTGCGAAATTCGTTAATTACAGTTTCGTTAAATTGAGGTTCAACTGTTTTTGTATTAGAAGGTTGACTGATTGATGTATAATTTGCGTTGCATTTCTAAAAAACACAGAAGTTATTTGCGAAAGACCTCGTAATTTTGAACAAATATCAAGAAATAAAAACAGCATCTGAATTAGTATCTTCAATAAACTTCCACACCATAACAACGTAAGAACGTTGAACTGTGATAGTTTTAATGAGCTTCAGGCCTTTTAAAGAACTTTGTAAAGGAAAGTAAGTAGTAATGAAACCTATGATGACTATGCCCTATTGAGGCAATTTGGAAAATATATTAATAATAAAATAACCATAAGAATTATAATTAATCCAGTAAGATGTGAATATTATATTAGCTACATGTGTGTGCCTTTTATTTCATAATTATGATAATACGTTTCTCAGGATTCATAGAAATGTTTGAAAATTACAGAGGTAAAATATTTCAAGTTCAAACATGTACAATAACAAAATTGTTTTGCTGCGGTAAGTGACACTTATATTAAGGTCGTACGCTGTAGCGCAACACGAGGGATACGTCGTACCTCGTAAATTTGAACCTCGATAAAATGATGCGGACGACACCTGAGCTGGCACCTTCCTCTCCTAACTAGCACATCAACGGTAGAACACTATACCTCAAGAGATTTAAAATGCATCGAACCCCTTTACACGGAGGACCTTCAGTTGCATTAATAATCAACCTCGCCATACTGTGGCTGCGGGTTCATGATCATAACCACTAGGCTAGCTAGGTTACATTTTGCAGCGGTTAATTAAGATGGTATATATATAAATATATATATATATATATATATATATATCACAGTCTACATTTTTCCACACACATCTCGAACATCTTACACATTGTAGACAACCAACCAAATTAGAGCCTAGCAAATTTACATTTTTGACAATCAACCAATTCAAATTCTACCATATTTGACTGTCATCTCTTTTGATATCTGTCTTTGCTGGCTGGTTTAAAAGTTAGCTCAAAAGATGTGTTTATGTATATTCGAATTTTTTAACTTGGTGAATAACTGATTTTCATTGATGTCAAGACGCTTGATTCTCTTGGTAAAAGCTCTCTGTGAGTACACACAGAAATTTTGTTAAAATATTTTTTGAAAAATACTTTTCTTATGTAATTGTTTTAGGATTTTTTTACTTTTCTTATGTAATTGTTTTATATATAGGATTTTTCTACTTTTCTTACGTAATTATTTTGCGATTTTTCTGCATTAAGAGTTTGGGAGAGTTTGCTACATAATAGTAGTGAGTGGTTTTATCATACTCTCTGAGTTTTTACATACTCTGAATTTTTGTTTATTTTATTTTATTTGGTTTTTCCTACCGAGTTGCAAAGGGGGAAGGTTGGCGCATTTAAACTAGTTTAACCCCACTTATTCGGTCCTAAGTCTGAAATTGCTTTCTGACTCGCTAGGTTTTTCTTTTTTGTAGTTTCTTTTTTTATTTTTCTATAATTTGATCTTCATGTTTATTTTTTATATTTTTATTACGTTATTTCTTGTTATGTTCATTATCAATTATTTCTTGTTTTTGATATATAATACAAATTTCTCTCATATATTAATATATATACTTTCATGACTGTAATGATTCGGAAAACGAAACATGTTTATTAGTAGAATGGATGGATGGTAATTTTGTGGATTTAATTATTTGTTACTGTAAGAGGGCAATCTACCATATACATTTGTTTTATTCACGGAAAAAGGCAGCAGAAGAGTTTTCAAAAAGAGATGATTTTTTTTTATTTTCACTAGAAACATATATGTCAATTTAAATTTAAAAGTAAGCTAAAATTTTAAAATGATTAAAAATAAATGCAATTATGTGTGTAGGAGATGTTCATATAAAATATCCGTATAGATATGTCTATGTGAGTATGTGCGTGTGTGTGTTTTTGCCTGATTTGTAATGACATGAGATAAAATCTGCTTGTGTAGCAAAATTTCGAGCAGCTCAAAGGATACAGTTCAGCATCGTTTCAACATAGTGTATCGAGTAAAGAAAATTCATGAATTAGTTGGTAATATTAGAGTAAATTATAAAGGAGGGGAGGCAAAGGTGAGAGATCATTAGATAATTGCTTGAAAATGTCTATTTGTGTTATACTTTAATTACATACATATAGGGTGCCCTAAAATAGCAGCCGAGCTCTACACAGCTAGATTTCTCGTTGGGAGTACGTAAACAAACCAGAGCTTTGACTGTACATACAATCACTAGTTAACGAGAAAAATACGAAAAACAAAGTATGACGTCACAACCGTACTAAACACGTCGACAGCAGTATTTTCAAATGTTTATAGCAGAAAATGTTCAAAGTGTCCACCGTGTATATAAAACCAGGCTTGAGATGGCCGAGGAATGGATGAGTTCAAATGTCGCACAGCTGTTCAATGTCCATTGAAGTATAACCAGTACGCAGACTAGCAACTAGTAGCGTATTCACTCGTATAGCAGAAAACTGATTTCTTGAGATTTCCCCATAGGAAAAAATTCAACGATGCAATATCTGGTGGTCATAACGATCTCTGAACCGAACACTCCTGTACAACCCTGGGGTTGGAGTGCGCCATATCCAGCCAATCAAGTACGGGAGCACAGAAAAGTGCTGGAGTCCCATCATGAGCCTCCCTGCATCATCACTAACCGTATCGTTCTCGTAAACTATGGATCATCCATGAACAGTTCTTTGGACAATTTTTATTTACTCTAAACGAGGAATCTGGCTGTTCAAAGTTTAGGTTCTATTTAGAGAGCACCTTGTATATGTATGTCTAAATGAGGTTCTGTTCATTTTTCATCTACACAAATTAAGGATTTTAGTTCTTTCTTCAGATTTTGTGAGTATCCATATACAATAAAACTATTAAGTTATATCTCATTTTGAATATATTAATGAAAATAGAGTTATATAACTACGAATTTTATAGATATAAAAAGAATATCAATAAAAACCTCATCTATTAATAAAAAATTATAATGTTTGATGTTTTTGAATAAATTTCCATCATAACTAAAAAAATTTACAAATAATTAAAATAAGAACGAAAAAAACCCAATACACACAATCCTCTACATAGAGCTTGTTAGATATATATATTTCTAGAAAATTCCACCTCCAAAAGAATTTCTCTTTGACATGCAAGAACAGCAGAAAACGTTCTATTGACAAAAGTCTACAATTCTTTGTTCGTTCTTTTCCTCGCCGCTCTGATTTCTGTTTGCGTAAATACTTTTGCTGATTCGGCAACCGCGATGAACGAAACTTTTCTATGTTTGTGTATTTTCTTTTATTCTTTTCCCAAATTCCGGAGAATTTTGTCTGATTGGGCTTCTGACGTTTCTTCAAACAGATAAAAAAAACTAAAATCAACAAAACTCTTGATTTTTGAGCCACGTTCCGCTTTTCCGTGGACTAGAACGGTTCGGAAAACAAAGCGTATTTTTCAGTTGAATGGATTGGTGGTAATTGTGTAGATTTAGTTATCGTATACAGTAAGAGTAGAATCTACAATATATATTTGTTTTACTTACGGAAAAAGAAAGGGCAAGATTTTTTCCAAGACATGATTATTTTCACTAGAAAATCTTTAGGGAAGCTTCAGGTTCCTGTTCCTACAGTAATATCGTAACTATTATATTTATAGTATCTTATTGGATGTTACGTGGATCGAGTTTTACTAGCAATCTTATTTCAGATTAAATTTAAACTTACCGTTCTTATTTTCAATTAAAACTTTAAACAGATGGTGACACAAGTATATTTAATTCAAAAACCACAGTGATATTAGACAGAGTCTGTAAAAAATCAGAATAATATATATATATATATATATATATATATATATATATATATACGTATATATATCATAAGGGTAACTATTATCTGCATATTAAAGATATGCCACAAGGTGGCTCTGCGAGCAACTGTCTTCCCAATTTATACTTACATTATTTTGAAAGCAGTTACATTAAAAATTCTAAATATTATATTTATCGTTATATAGATGACATAATCATTTTTTGCAAACAAGTCAATTTTATACCTAACATTAATTTTTATCCACAATATCTTAATTTAATACAAACAGGTAGACAAGAATGAAGCAAACCTTCTTGACATACATATCGAATTAAAAGATAATGTAATAGTTTCTAATATTTATGATAAAAGAGAAGATTTTTTAATTTCAATATTATAAAAGTTCCTTATTGGGAGAGTAATGTACATGTTTCTATATTCAGAAATATTGCTATTAATAACATACAACGCAATAAATTTCTAGTGTAAAAAAAATCAGAAATAATAAAAAACTATAAACATTTTACAAAATATTGCTTAAATCAGCAATGCTCAATTTATTTTATTAATAGTTATATGAATAAATTTATTCAAAATAGTGAGGATAAAAAATTCTGAGATTGATAATAGTTTATTACTATGAACTTACATATTTCATAGTTATAGTTGTGCCTCCATATTCTAATATTAGATAGAATTGCTTATTATTATTGTATTCATATATACTCTAGTGTTACTAAAGTTATGGTAATTTGTTACACTCTTATTAATTTTTATTTAAATTTTTGGACACTTTTGTTAAGTGCTTCATTTCAGGAATTCACAAAATTTAAATCTGCATTAGGGTCCAAAATCTGGCAATAACTTATTTATTGCACTCACAGATTTAGCGCGGGCTCTGCATTTTTAAGGGCAATTTTTAGGTAAGTTACCTCTATCTTGTAATGGATTTAGATATTCTTATCCATTACTTTCAATAGGTTTTTGCTCAGTATTGTTTACATAAAGGGGGAAGGTTGGCTGGCCAAAAAACATGTTCAGCCACACTTTTATATAAATTATTTTATATATTATCTATCCTAAGTCAGCAATGTTTATAATACTACATCCATTTTATAAATTTTAATCTCGGTTGATCATGTGTCCTTCATTGTTTGATTTTCAAATTCAAACTGTCTATGTGTTTTTCGAATGTGATTGTTGGATGTTTATATCTTGTTTGTAGAGAATAAGAATATATATATATATAATAAGAGGCTAAAATTATTATTAATGTTAAAATTATTTATCTCTTAGACACAATACATGATCTATAATATAGACAAATCTAAAACCAACATTGCTGCAATTCTAGCTCTATTAGACAAACGCGATATCAAACACACCTCATTCTTCTAATTTAAACAGCGTGCAAGAGTTAGGGCTTTAGATCATTTTAATGACATTTGTTTTCATTAGCTACCAAGAAATCCTTAGTGAAATTGATCTACGTTTCACTCATTACTAAGATCTTCCTTGGTAACCGGAGTATAGTATATATATATATATATATAGTCGCAAAAAAATTAAAAATTACCTCTTAATTTGAAAAAGGTTTTATTGTTATAGAAAAAAAAACAGAATACTACACGTACTTTGAAAGCAATGTGTTAATTTTCTTTAGCTTGAACATGAAATAAGTACAAATTTATTTCGGGTTGGAATAATTAAATGCCTACTTTACTACCTAGAGTGTTCTTCAATTTTCTTATGTTCCTGATTTTAAAGGTTTTTTTAATAGGATGATCCATAATCTTAACTCAAATCATAAATTTTGGACTTTACACATTTGTTTATTTCTATTGGTCGTTGATTATTAAGGTGATGCTTATATTACTTACATTGTGTATTTATATTTAAAAACAATTAAATTTAAAAATTTAATCAAATTTTTCTTTGGTGTTCAGTTACTTTTTAAAATTTGTCTTTTACCAGACTAAGTCTTGCTCAACCTAAAGACGTATTCGCACAGCTTTACGAATTAAACTTAATTGTTGCTCAAGTTATTTATTTACTTTAGATATATTTGGAAGTTGATATGTTCTGATTACAAAACTTTTCATTCTTAAATAGTTTCAAAACAACCATTCTATATTCGTATCTTTATGTATATTTTATGTGTAACTAATTTATTACATATTATATTTATTCCTGTGGTGCAACTAACTAAACTCCGTATAGAGAGGCCTACTTACGTTAAATTTTTGTTGACTGTTAAAATCTTCACGTTGACGCAGTTTGGGATACTGACTCAGATATAGTTGTAACTTTACTGTGGCTCAAAATTAAAGGTTCTGCCAATCGCACTTGTCACAAATAAACGTCGACAATAACACACTCGTGTTATTTCTTAATGCAGTATTAATAAATAATCAAAAATATATCTCCTTCTTTTGAATGATCCTCAATTTACTAATAGTGCAAACTTGGCTCTAAAAATTTGTGGAACAAGGTTATTTTTTTAAATGAAATATTAAAAATTAGTTTTGATTTCGCAAACTAAATCTTAATTTATAACAGAATCAATAATTTATTACTATTATAGTAAAAACTTAATCTAGCTTCCAAGAAGTATTCACTGATAAAAAATTTTACGAGTTATTACTTAGTCAAAAAATTCTTTAAGGTTTTCTTATAAAAGAATTGCTCGAGAAACACGTCGCCCACCCGGCATAATGGTTAGCAACATCGACTTATGTGCCGTAGAGCAAGGATTCCAATCCCGGAGAAGGCATGGTTGTTTGTAAATATATAGTGACATGGAGGTGTACTCTAGATAGCCATCGAGCCGCATGTCCCCTCGTGAGATTAGAGGAAGGGAAGAGAGGTGGGATCCCCCTGACCCACCCGGGTGTTTCAAGACTAATGTGGGACAAAGCTAAATCGCACTGTAACCTGTGGTAGTGCTGAAGGCTACGGCCAACCACAGATGCACATCTAGTCCCTTGCAATGATAAATTCCATCGGGATGGATCTGACGCCCTCGAGATCAGGTGGCATAAGAAACAACATAATTTTATTTTTTGTCGAGAAATCTACAAAAATACAATAATCATGAAAGTAATTAGAACTATATTTAACAAAAAAAAAACTAGTAAGTCAAAATTTTCTATTATGAAAATTATTTTGTAAGATATTTTTTTTTGTTTTGTTTTATCTACAACAATTAGAGCTGTCTATATAGCTATTTGATTCAAATAATGACTTCACTCGTGTTTCTACAATCTTCATGAGTAAATTAAACTTGAAATTTCATTTGAAAAAAATTCTGTTAACTAATTTAAAGTAATTCTTCAGTAGTGCTATATTATATTATTATATATGAAATCATTCTTTGTTAAACAGTTGGTTCAATATCAAAATTTTGAATTTTGCAAAATTCTTTTTCTTGTTTTTTCCCTAAAAAATTTAATTAGTTTTAGTAATTCTTATTTAGCAATACATTAACTTAAAATAGAAAAAAAATCCTTGATTTTATATAAAACAAAAGGCAAAAGTAGAAATCCCCCAGTGCATTCGAAAAAGCTCACAGCAACACAGATATTGACACATTCCCTAATCCAAATATCATGTATTCACAGTGGTGACTTAATCGTTTCCAAAAACAACCGTCCAGCTTGACAAATCGTTAACAGCACGAACTGTTTCTGGCCTTCGAATGGCGATCCATCTTCGATTCTGAATCCCTTCCGTGTCTTTAGTATGACGGGAACAAGCGTTCTGAACCATTCTTACAAAGGCGCCGTCTTCGATTCTCGCTTCTTGTCACGCACCGGGGCAATCACTGACCCCGCTCCTGATTGATTGGGGTGCTTCGATCACGTGCATTAGAGAGCACCCTAAGTGCCCACCGGGGGCCGCCCCTCTCTTTTACTGGAAAAGGTGTTTTCCTGTTAAAGGTGCTTTGTCTGTCTCAGAATGTCGATTGTCTACTGGAACAGAGATGGTGCTCTTTTGTCTCTTTTTCTGGAAAGAAATAGAAGAGAACTCATAGAACTTAAATAAAACATTTCAATTCTATGCTTTATAAAAAGGAACTAAATATCATACCAATTGAATTTTTTTTTGTATGTGTAAATTTATATTCATATTCAACTAAAAGTGTGGAAACTGAGTTATCTTTAACCGTGAAATCCATTATTTTATTCGAAAATAATATATATTTGTGCACCACTTGAAGAAATAGATTAGGGTACCTGCAATAGATCCCCAGTAAAATAAACAAATAAGGTACTAAACCAAGTAAACATATGTACTATGACTTATAATAAATTTCGTTTTTAAATGGGAAGATCTCAGATGGGAGATTTTGAAGCCTTCCACATATTTAATATTATCATTGTCATGTGTAAAACAGGCTTACCCTCACATTTCATTCTGTGTTGATGCGAGTGGAATTCTTAACGTTGTTCACTCAATCCCTTTTTGGATCATCGAATATGTATTCGTATCACTGAAGCTGGATTTCAAAGCAAAGAGAAACTTCTTGGAAGAGAAATCCGTTATCTTTTTAAGTTTTCCTGTATAAACTTCAGGATTGGGCTCAATTGACATACATTTTCTTTGAGGCATACTAAAGCTTCTTAGCAGCATTTGGCGAGAGCTGATTGGTAATGAGTCGTCTACATGGGGATCTTGATTCCTGCTGGTGATTTGTTGGCCATCTTCGAATCCGGAGGACACTCTTTGCATTCGCTAGATGATTGAGACGAAAAGAAGTGCCTACTCAGGCAAGTCGTTAAGCGTTATTATTCCTGTCGTTTGCTGTTTGCGAATAGCGAGAGAAAGAGAACCACTCTCCTTTTCTAGAGAGGAAACTATTTTGATATATCATGGTTGTTTTGAGCAACTCACAGTGGTGGTTGTTTTCCAACCATTATTACAATTGATAGGCATCTTCAGTAGGTTGCAACGTTTTCCATTCACATCATAGGCAGTGTCTTGATGAAGTAGTGGATCTGGATGACATGGGTGCTGTTGTCATTTCTACATCACTCTAGTCATATTTTATCTGGAATGTCTTAAACTCTTTGAGGGAAGTTCATTGCCATCCAATATTGCTTGTCCTGTAGTGTTTAATTTTCGAGTTCCCATTTCGTTACTTAGTGTTAATGGCGAGTCATTCATGGTGATTTTGCTGTTGTTTTCGATTAAGAGGAATTTAAACTTAATTTCTAAGGATAAAGAGGTCACATTTGGTATGTGCTTAGATGACCTACAATGAAAAGGAATTCCCACTCAGGCCAATCATTAGGCCCGTTTATTATTATTCTTTGCTTTCTGCGGGAGAAGAAGTGGTCGCTAGAGGAAAAACATAATTTATTTATATATAAAAGCAGCCTTTGGCTTCCTCTTTTTATGGCACTTTGTGACGAGGCTTTATCGCGACTTCCACTAATTGTCCTCTTGGGATTCTTTGGGGCCTGAATGGCCATTCTTTCCAACCAATTCAAGAAGAGAACGTCTTTATGTAAATTAGGAATCATATATAGTGGAAGGTTAGTATTCGCGAGGATCGCTAAGTGGAGAAGTAATGCTAGAAGTGATCGTTAAGTGAAGTGAGATAAAGTCTAGAAGAGCAGTCTTAATTCTGGGAGTTGGCTTAACAGTGCCGGTGTAGATAAGTCAAAAGTGGGTCTGAAACCAGCGGAACATTGTCTAAGCCAGAACCAGACAGATTAAAGGTTGAATTGACGTTTTACGGACCGTAGTTGTTTACCCAAGAAATAGCAGTAAGCTAGTTTATCTAAACTATAAGGAAAGGGAAGGATAATATTAAGTTAGGAATTGTTGTTGTTACTAATGTCACCTGATCAGCAAAGGCCAGATCAAGCCCCTCAAAATTCATCGTGGCAAAGGGCTAAGTGACACCTGTCATTAGCCGTAGCTTTGAGCACCATATATGTGACAGAACGATTTAGCTCGGTAAGTTAAGAATTAATATATAACTATAGATTCAGTTGTTAATTGAGCTTATTATCAGTAATACGTGTTGCGTCTACTCACTCGTGATCAATATCCTCCTAGAATAGTATTGTTGTGGTATTATATATAAATTAAGATAAGAATAAACTGATTTTATTATGACTGAGTGTAGAGGCGGATCATTCATTCCCTTACGTGTAGGTCGCGTGGATAGTGGAGAGAGGGTTTCTCCAACGGAGGAGATACTACATTGGCACCAAACTCGATTTGCTAATGGGCATTTAAATTTCCCTAACCCCGAGGTAGGAGGTGCATCAGGATTCAGATTTTTGCTGGAACTTTATTTTTCTGGGAACGAAAACGTAGCGGAATTTTTGAAGGTTGTAGAGAATAATGTGAAGTTTTTGGAAATGCCCAGTAATATGGCATGTGCGTATTTGAAAGGTCATCTCCTGGATAGAGCGAAAGATTGGTACAAGAATTTTGGGTCTACGTTAGTGCAGGACCTGGCCACGGACTTCGCGCAATTCAAAGAGGCATTGACCAAAAATTTTCCGGTAGTTTGGAATAGGAACGACTTAGAAGTAAAGTTCTACTCGGCGCATCAGAGTAGGGGTCAGAAGTCGACTGACTTTATTTACGATTTTTTGAATGTCCATAAAAAGCTTGGACTTAAAATGTTTGAAGAGGCTTTAGTGGAGCATATATTTGCTCGACTCGAACCTCTTGTCTAAGATTATGTATAGGTTCAAAATCTGACCACGAAGGCTAAGTTATTGCAAGAAATGTCAAAGTTTGAGTAAAGGTATTCATGCAAGGAAATGCAGGGTTTGAGAAGTAATGAGAACATGGAAAGACGAAATTGGGATGTGCGTCGGAAGTCTAACGACGTGAGAAGACAAAGAAATTGAAGGGATGAGGAAGTAGCACATAGACCAAATGATAGAAGAAATAGTTATAGAGTTAATTACCAGAGTGGACCTCAGAGGAGTCAGAGGAAACAAGGATTCGAGAGCAGAAATAGATTTGATAGGGATAATCGCAGGTTTAATACTCATAATGGAAGGTATCAGTCTAGAAATAGGGGTCCGAGTGAAAATTTTAGTCAAGGGGATCAAAGACATGGGGGTCGGTTAAATATTTTGAAAGTTCAAGATGATCAGGATGATCAATCACAATTGGTAAATGATATTCCGATTAGACTTTAGTTATATGCATGTCTCCAGTGGAACATACGTATGTTCCTATTTTATTGAATGAAACATTTACGAAGGCATTATGAGATGATGGCGCGGAAAAGTAGTTTATATCTAAAGACATTTATAAGAAGTATTTTTTTTTCATAAACAAGTGAAGAAGTATATCTCGTGCTCAGGTGGTCACAGCACAAGGAGCCAAATGTCGAAATATAGGGGTAGTAGAGTTGCAAGTAAGAATACGGGAATTGGTGAAACCCTAGCAGTTTCACGTTTTGGCGGATTTAGAATACCCTTGCATTCTTGGTGTATATTTTAATAATGGATCGAAAATTTTATTGGATTTTGATTAGAAATCGTTGGCGATTCCAGATTCGCAGGTTGAAAAGATTATTCCATCAATTGATGAGGGGAATTTGGACATTGATCTTACTAATACATGATTAGAAAGGTGTCAAAAACAAAAGTTGCAAGATTTGTTTAATAGCTTCAAAGGGTTGTTTTCAGACAAACCGGGACTCATGCATATTTTATATTATGATATTGACACGGATGATAAGCCGTCAGTTGTTTCGAGGCCGTATTGGTATGATAAAGTGAAACAAGGTATTTTGGATTATAATGTCGATCACATGTTAAAGGAAGGTACAATAATACCGATCCGATCCCCGTAAAGAATAATGGGTTACCTCCGGATAATCCAGAAGTTTATCGATTTGCGGTTGACTGTAGGGAGTTAAATTCAATTACAAAATACCCCAGGTATTCCTTACCGCTGATTGAGGATTTGATAACGAATACACCCCACACCGAAATAATACCGTAGCTGGACCTCTGTTCAGGGTACTTTCAACTTGCTGTAAACCCTAGTGACGTTATTAAGACAACTTTTGTCACGAAACAAGGCACTTATGCGCTCACTCGCATACCTTTAGGGCTGTCGGGGACTGACTCTGATATTTTGAAAAAATACAGATTTTTATTATGGGTCGAAATTGTGTGCAGGTGAATCTAGAAGATTGTATGGGAGTCACATATTTGTAGAAGATGAAAAAATAATTGTTAAAGCATATTTAAGTTTCGGTTTGTGTATGGCCAGGTTTTTTTATAACCTTATTTGAAACAGAGGTTTTTTACATAGGTCCGTTGCTGAAATAGGGTACACCTTCATAAATTATGTAAAGGTTACTGATTATTAGTGAAGACATTAAAGATGAAGATGATGATTTCAGTGTATATATATATGAGTAGAGTTATTGTTGTTGTTTTAGAGGTAGAATTTTGGCGAAAATTTTTAAATGCAAAAATTTTTAATGTAATTTTTTTCAGGCCATTAAGACCCTCGAATACATCACGTTTTCTTCTTGGAGGGGTTTGTGAGGGGGTTTTATCTCGACTTCCACTAACTGTCCTCTTGGGATTCTTACAGGCCAGAATGGCAATTCTTTCCAATCAACTCAAGAAGAAAACGTATTTATGCAAATTAGAAATCATATATATTGGAAGGTTAGCATTCACTAGGATCGCTAAGTGGAGAAGTAATGCTAGAAGTGATCGTTAAGTGAAGTGAGATAAAGCCTAAAAGAGGAGTTTAATTCTGGGATTTAGCATAACTGCCGGTGTAGATAAGTCAAAAGTGGGTCCGAGACCAGCAGAGCATTGCCTAAGCCATAACAAGACGGATTAAAGGTTGAATTGACGTTTTAAGGACCATAGCTGTTCACCCAAGAAATAGCGGTAAGCTAGGTTATCTAAATTATAAGGAAAGGGCGGATAATATTAAGTTAGGAATTAATATATAAATATAGATTCAGTTGTTAATTGCACTTATTATCAGTAATACGTGTTTCGTCTACTCACTCGTGATCAATATCCTCCTAGAATAGTATTGTTGTTGTATTATATATAAATTAAGATCAGAATAAACTGATATATAATGACTGAGTTTAGTGGTACATCATTCATTCCCTTACATGTAGGTCACGTGGATAGTGGAGAGAAGGTATCTCCAACGGAGGGGATACCACAACTTTCAGGTGGAGCCATTGGAGCCCATGATTTACATTCTCATTGCAATCCTAATAATTTTCATATCTTATTGACATCACGCATAATTAAAACTTCAGTGTCATTGAGTGCTTTGTTGGTAGTGTTTCATTTTGGATGGCAAACAGTATAGTTAATTTATATTATTTTTATTGTATAGTTAGTAAAAGCATTAGAGAGTATTAACCATTCTACAACTTGTCATTATTTATTTTTAGCTGTCTTTTGTTTCGCCATAAATAAATGAAATATTTCAGTTTGTAGTGGGTATTTTAACTGTATAAAAGAACCAGGTAATTGAAATAATAGGAATATTTATGCCCTAAAAACGCGTATGGTTATTTCTTGGCTACTTATTATTATTTTTTTTTCATTTGCAAAAAGAGCCTGTTTAAAAGTTTCATTAAAAATCATATATCTATTTGAGATTACATTTCTAGTTTGCTTATAGCAGATATTTTATTTAAATTTTCTTCACCTCTGTATTTAAGAAACAGCATAATACTAAAATTTTGTTTTGTTTCAATCTCTCCATTTACATGAAAACCTCTTTCCTAATTCAAACTTGATTTGTATACAGATGTTTTTCGAATGTTAATTTATGTTTAGATTTGAACATTTTTCCATGAATTAAGTTCCAAGTCTAAAGTTTATTTATGAATATACACTGTTGTTTGTAAAAGATGCAAGACCATGAAGTTGATTAGAATTAAATGGACTTTACAGTAAATATCAATTGTAGGATGTTACGTAAAATCGTAAACTTTCAGAGCCACCGTGCATGTGGGGCGTGCACCGCGACTTCTGAACTGATGCTGAAAGTGTGTAAGTAGAGGGATGTAGTGGGACGTTGAAAATAGTTAATGATTATTTATTAGTGGCGAACGTTTAGTGAGACCTAAGTATGGCTTTCCGATGAAATATGGAGAAATTCCAATAACTTACGGAGTTCGAACGGGGAAAGATTATCGGCCATCAAGAAGGAGGATTTTCCTATCACCAAATAGGAGCTCGTGTGCAGCGGAACAGTTCCGAAGGGATGCGAGTTTGGAAACATTGGACCGACAAGCACCAAACAACTAAAAAACTGGCAGTGGATGAAGGAAAGGTTCATCAGGGCGACGATCGACACCTGCTCCTCATGGGGGTGAATGAGCTTCCTCCATGCAGTTGGAAGCACGTTGGTCTACTGCTACAGGTGTACTAATGTCGGCTTCGTCAATTCGTCGGTGTCAGCTGCACCGTGAATTGCGTGTAAGGGTGCCTTTATACGCGATCCTCCTCACGGCAAAACGATCGACTTCTACGTCTGCAATGGGCTCATGAGCACAGAGCCTGGCAAGCTGATTAGCCCCAATTTGCCTTTTCAGATGAATCACGCTTCAATTTGTGGAACCATGATGGCCGCATTCGTGTTAGACGCTATGCCGGTGAACGCTGTCTTCAAGAGGGCCTTATCGAACGACATATTGGCCTAATAACTAGAGTTATGGTTTGGGGTGTGATTTTGTATCATAGACAATCCAATTTGCTACGAATTGTGGGCAATCTCAATAGCAACCGGTACATCCATGAACTACCACAGCACGTCGTTCCCTTCCTTTAAGACATCTCTGGAGCTATCTTTCAGCAGAAAAATGCGTGCCCACATGCTGCAAAGACTGTTTGAGACTTCTGTTCAGCCCAACACATGCAACTTCTTCCTTGGCCTGCTTATTCACCTGCAGCTTCAAAAGACAATTTTTTGCAGCGCATATAAGCAATATGGCCACAAGCAGACATTCAAAATCTGTTTGACTCCTTGCTACATCGTATAGCTGTACTTATTGCAGCGCGTGTTGGCTACATCGTATAGCTGTACTTATTGCAGCGCGTGTTGGCTACACCGGATACAGGTATCGGACACTTAATATAGATTTTTTTTTTGAAACTTTCGTCATTTATTTTTATTAATGCAAGTCGTTCGTATATTAAATTTCATTTAATTCTGATTATTCCTAAATGGTGTTGCATTTTTAACAGACAGCAGTTTAGTAAAACATCAACAGAAGTGCAAAATATTCCATTGTATAACTAATAAAATTTAACTTTAAGTAGTAAAAACAGGCTTTAGGATATTTATAATAATAGTTACGCAATGATGTTCATTTTCTTAATATGATATCAATATTTTCCAACACCGAGCACGTTATTTTTTATACTGTAGTCTTTATACTTTTATAATATGTGATAGTGCGAATTATTTACTGAAACCATTTTGTTATCTAACAATACCTCATCTTCTATTTTATAAAATATGTATTTCAAATGTAGTGGAATACTTAATTTTAGGGCTATTTCTTTGAAGAGTGATTAGAATAATGAATGCATATTTAAGGATATTGTAAATACACACACCTGTAAATATACATAATGAACACAGAAATGGCAAAAAGAAACTTAATGCAGTAACATGAAATCAAGTACTCTGAATTTCAGTATGATATACACCAGAGTTTGGCAACCTATGGTATGTGGTATATTCTCAGTGGATCTACTCTGCCAATTTTTGTAAAATTTGAGGGTATGGAAGTTAATAAATTTATAGTGTACCTTATTTGACAAACATTTTCAGAATTACGGACACTCATCTTCAGAATTACGGACACTTTCGGAATTATGAAAATTTCTGAAAAATAATTTCAAAAATTAAATTTACAGCTAGTTTGTAAGTTATTGAATGTCATTGCTGCAGTTATTTAATTGTTTGAAGATCCAAAATGCATACATTCCGCTTTCCGCTTTTGGTTTTACATATCTTAAAAACTCATTCCTCATGTAAAAAGTATTTCGAGTCCGGAAAGAAATTGTTTAACAACTAAATGCTCAGAATCATGTCAAATTGAACGACCAGAATTATACTTCTGATTTGTGATGGGAAAATAGAGCTGAAAGCATTAGGTTCGCATTAAGGAGTGTTGGAAAGCTAAAATCTTATTTTTTTGACAATTTGAGATTTTTACATTTTCAAATTGTATAGATTTTAACCTTTCTAAAAATACCTTACTTGAACCTCTAGGGTATTTAGAAGCCCTTAAAACGTATTTTTAAATAGTCATTGAATTTGTGCCACGCCCATTTTAATGGCGAAAATTGTAAGCAAATTACTTTGTTTTTGCTTAAAAGTGTAACGACTGATATAAACCAAAACATGTATCTTTTATTTTAAATTGAGCCTTTTATTTTTTTATTTCCTAGTCGATTAGAAGTCTCAGTGTATCCATTAAAATCAATTTATCTCAAAATGTAAATTTTAATGTGCGATGTATCTTTTCTGAGAAACTACTGTTCACAGGTATGTAAATTTTTTATGAATTATTTATGATGATGTCTAATATATACTAAAATGAGCTTTTTGTAAAAAACTCAAAAATTTAATTTTTACAAGTTTTTTAAGTAAAAAATTGGTCCAATTTCGCAATGTTTGATAAAATATTTCATAATTTATTAAAAAATTCAAAATTAGCTAAAAGCTCATTTTACTATAATGAGAGAGGTGTACTTGAATAGTATGAAAAATTTCAAGCATGTACATAAAACAGATTTTGAGAAAAGGTACGTCGAAAACAGCCAATTTAACATTGTCAGTATAGAGAAAGAGAGAGGTTTCCAACTCCCCTTAAAATGTGTAGTTATCTTTTTATTTAACTATAATGAAAGGAAATACTTCTATTTCATGGTGCATATTTCTTATTTTGATATATATATATATATATATATATATATATATATATATATATGTTTAAAAATACTGAATATATGTACAATTTTAGATTTTTTAAATTTTTGTTGAAGAAATAAATAGATTTTATGTGGTTAATTTTTATGTTAAGAAATATCTTTAAGAGACAGAGAGAGATTCAAAATTTATATATAATAATACTGTAAATCTGCATAAATGACCTCTATTTTCTAACTCTGCATGCATTATCACGGAAATCAAAATGCTTCGAACATGTTCTACTGTGAACACGCGTTCTAGCACACTGAATCATATTGGAAGATTAGTTTGGCCCGCCAGACCTAAATGGATGCCGATCTCTGGTACACAGTCTCAGGCCAAAATGAAGTTGTATCACCCAGTTGTATGCACTCGAAGAGTCCTGAGGTATATGTTAATATGATGTTCATCCCTTTTTTGCATCGATGGCAATCTGAGCATGTCTAGAGAGACTTTTCATAAGTTTCTGGAAAGTCGGCACACGAGAATTAGCTACCAGGTTTCCAATAGAGCTGAAGTGAGTCCTAGCATTGAAGATGATTGATTTGGCTGGCTACTATATCATCGATCTAATTCGTTCCGATAGTGTTCAATGAGATTCAGATCGGAGCTCTGAGAAGGAGAGTTCGATTTTTGAGCCCCCATATCGTCAAACCTTGTTTGCGCAAGTCACGATGGTGAAGGGAGCAGTTATCATGTTGTAAGAGAAATGGACCTACCTCGAAATATTGCCATAGAGTTAGAAGAACAGCATTTTGTCCAAAATGTCCATATACATCTCAGAGTCTATACTTCTGAGCAGAGGAACTTAGGAAATTAGTCTAAATCATTAAAAATACACCTACACCATGATGCTGCAAACACCAAACTTTACAGTTGTCAAAAGGCAGTAACTTAAGTAGCGCTCTTCGGGTATCGACCAAACGCAAACGCGTTCAGCGAACCTCAAGATTGTAAATCTAGAATTATCACTTTAAAGGACGTTTTTTTTTACAATTCCATAATCCAACGGCGTTTAGCTTTGCCCCATTCAAATCTACTCTTTGCATTTTGGAGAATTATAATTGGCTTACGAGAGGCTGCAGGTCAGGGGAAAGTAGGGATTTTAACTCTCGACGAACATTCCTGCTGCTACGTAGCACTACTCATGATGAACTTTGGAATTATTGAGTGATTTCAACCAATGAAAACTTACGGGGTTTTTTTCACAATTCTTTTCGAAGATCTACGGATACGTTCACTGTTATTTTTTTTCTGGCTGTCACTTCGTTTTTCAACAATTTCACTGCCTCAACGTTTCAATTTCAAAATTACATCTCCCACTGTGGATTTCGATAACAGTAGAGTGTCCGAAATTTCACGAGCTATTTTCTTACCAGTATGACATTTTGATATACTGCCAATATCAATGTCACTAACATTACGCTGCGTTCACTTATTCATTGTATTACAAAAACATAAATATTGCGCGACAAATAACCAACACTTCTATAACTTTAGATTATGCATCAAATGAAATCCCTTACCAATTTTTAGGAGCTTTTCAGATACTTCTGGCCATATAATAAGTTAAAGTAGTAAAAATTCATGTTGAATCATTTCAGAAGTAATCTCATTAAATGAAATAAAATATATAGTAATGAAATAATAAGTATATAGTAATATGTCCGTGTAATTACATTTAAAAATAAATTATGCAAATCTTGCCTTTACTTTCTGTACATAATTTTTAAAACACATTCTACACACATTTTTTCTTTTAAGCATATAGATTTGCTAGCTGAATATTAGTGTGACTGTATCTCACCGACTTCTCTTATTTTTTAAATAACCCGCTTCCCCCCAGTGTATTGCAGAGAACAGTATTACTGTACTAAAATTATGTTTAATATTCTTTCAAACAGAAATTTTCCAATCAATATGTTTAACCATGAAAAATATTTTGTTTTGTTTTCAGAACTCATATAAATTAGGGTAATTTTAAATCTCTAATACATTCATAATCGTTATTCGAAATTCATGTTTCCTTATGATATCGAACACAAATATCAATGTTTAATTTCAGAATAAATTATTTTAAAGCAGATATCTTATATTACTAATTGGTGCATTTATAATCATTAAAATGACCGAGAAATGATCCATTTTATGATTTTCAACTGTAATGAATAGCAAAATAAATGCATCGCTTAAATGAAAGGGAATGCACTTGAATACCCTTTGATATTAAATGACATTAAAGATAATGATATTCCCATTCATACTCCTATTCAGCACATTTCAAATGTCTCCCCTAATACGTTCATTATGATTTATTTTTCATGACGTTAGAATAAAACTATACCCACTTTTCTAGAGAACTAACGGCAAAAACATTCCAATTACGAGCAGTTTCCATTTTATTTTTGCAGTGCTTCACAATATCAAGAAACGGAATCATTACGACACCACTTTATTTGAGAACATTCAAAAAATCGCTCTCTTGCAGCCGTTGTGTAACAAATGAGAGCAATCGTTTTGAAGGTTTCTATATGGATATCCATAAAAGAAAATGATTACATTAAAAAGATGCTCATCACCATCGTTTTCAAAGTTTAATGATCGCGTGTGCTTTCAGATAAAAGCTGCGAGTAGTGATTTCAGCATTTTAATTATATAGTTTGCAATATTTCAATGATAGATGATAGCGTTTTATAAATATTTAACCATTTCTTTTGTATTTATTACAAGGTATTTTCTATAAAATTACAGTATAATGAAGCTTGTACTGAAATATTAATTTATTTCCATTATTATAAAATTCCACATATACATTTTTTAAAAAATAAATTAATGAATAAGAGTATTATAAAATTTATAAACACATGAACTGCTGCTGCTATTTTTCGTAATATTCATTTAAATGTTAGTAGTTATAAATTTAAATTTTAAAATCTGCATTTTAAAGCATTGCTTTTATTGCTTTGATTCATGCAATTTGATTGTTACAAAATGCTATATTACCTAAAAGTGATAAAATACATGGGTGAGTGAGTGAGTGAGTGTGTGGTTTAATGGCGCAAAAGAGAGAGCCAATTTTGGCTATGCTGCACCAAACATTGGTTAAAAAACTTAAAATGTTTTATAAAATATGTAAGAATCATGACACTATACTTTAAAAAAGTTTAAAATTTCAAATCAATTAAAACCGTTTTCAATGATTTAAAGAAACCAAATTTGGTGAGGAATTCCCCACCAAGTCAGACCATATCTTAAAATAAAAGTATTGAAAAAGACAAATGTTAGTTTAAAATAAGGTTAGACAATACATGGTATAAAAAATTATTCTCTACTGTTCCTGTATCGGGATGGAGTTAATGAGCGTAAATATCCTTTAGGAAAATTTAAAGGATCTTCGTTAATGGGGTGAATTTATTTGGTTTATCTTGCTCAAGTTCCTCCTCCTCCACGTCATAAGTTATCATATCCTCGTCATCAGTTGTCGTCATTTCTGTAGGTGCTGCCTTTTAGATCTATGTGGAGCCATTTTTATTTCAATATCTGGTTTCTGTACTTTTGGGCGCTTTCTTCTATTTCTTGAATTACGTTTTACACACTGTGGGATTTCAGGCACATTAGAATGTTCACTGTTGGATGTATTAGGGACAGACTCTGGTAAGTTTTCAGTTGAAAGCGAATTAAGTTTATCAGGAGTTGTATGAGAACGGGTTTTAGTTTCTAAAGGTGAAACTGAAGTATTCAGGTTATTGCCAGGGGAAGTAGTTGTAGTAGTAGTAGGAATGGGTATTTGTAATAAAGACTTACTTTGTATTTTTGATATTATTCCAGATGGGGGAAGAAAGTAGATTTTCTTGAGTAGATGAAGATGACTTGGAGAAGGTAGAAACTGAAGATGAGGTACTAGGCATTGAAATTTTAGAAGATATGGTTTTTAGGCATTGTAAAGGTGGATAGATTATGTTTGTTATATTTGGATCTGTTTGGGTAGTTGTGGATATAGTTGAAGATTTAGTAGCCTGAGCATACGCTTGGGTTAATTGAGGAACTATTAATTTGGGTGCTTCAAAATAAGATATATTTTTATTGGTTTTAATTTCTTGGATCTGCTTTTCTAATTTCCATTTTTGGCATAATTTTGAATCTGAAGGATAAGACTGCGTACAATTAACACATGTCGGCTCTAGAGTACAATCCGTGGAAGAATGTCCAACGGAAGCACATCTAGAGAATATTAATTGGCCGCGGCAGGAAGTTTGGGAGTGACCGAATCTCTGGCATTTGAAACAGCGCAGAAGGTTCGGTATATAAGGACGGATTTTACAATTCAGATATCCAGCTTTTATTGTGTTTGGTAGTTTTAGACTATTAAATGTTAAAATTAAATGTTTTGTGGGAACAATCGTAGAGACTTTTTTATTGTGATTCTCCTGACCTGAGTGACACCCTGATCAGAGAAACCTTCAAGTATCTCTAAATCAGAAGTACCCAACAAGTCAGGTTCAGAGGTAACACCGCGACAGGAATTCTGGCTTTTATGCGGACTTACTGTTGTAGGGCTATTAAGAAATGATTTCGCAAGAAGAAAGGACTTGGTTTGTAAAGCTGACGTAGTTTCTATTAGCAGATCCCCGGAACGCAATCGTCTTACGGATTTCGGTTCACCACCAATTCCTATTAGAGCCTTTTGTATAGCAAAAGGCGATTTAGATAACATTTCATTATTTAGAAGTGCGATAAGAAGAAATCGTGTATTTAAGGAAATCTGTTCAATGTTCATGGGCTGAGCATCATGAGTTGGGTTTTAATAAATGCGTTTTGCGTTTTTTTCCAAATTTTATTTATTTTGATTTTTTTTTTTTGAGAAAGGATCAGGAGAATCCCTTTTGTGATTTTCAGAGGACCAGTTTGGCAAGGCTAACGCTAGAGTCGGCAACCAGTAGTGGCCTCGGGAGAGCACCCGCTCTGCAATGCAGGACCCCATCCAGGCACCACCGGGAACTACAAGACAGGCGGGATTATGCACCAGCTGATAGAGCAGCCAGGACATGCTGGTTAGACTGTCCCGGGCTCATGTACTATCTGGCGGCCTGAGACGCAAAACTCAGTTATTGTCCGGTACCCTCTACATGGCCGCTTCCTCCAAGACCCCACCTCACTAGTCCAAAGGTCCTCAGAAGTTCAAAACCCCGCTCCAAGTGCCAGTTTTCCCAGGGAGCAATCTGTTGTGTCATCATACCAATAGTAAAAACCATCAGACACAACTTCATTCCACTCAGTCCTGGTCTGCCACAGGACTTCGTGGCAGAAAAAATAAAGATAATAAGTACAGAAAATTTTTGTCAAGTGAAAGCAACAAAATCAAGAAGCAACAAAATCAAAATATTGAAAGAAATTTAAGAAAATCAAATTATAAGAACGTAATATAAAATGTAAATCATAATACGGTAGTAAAAAAATATCATTTTTTTTACTAGAAAAAAACAAAGTTTTAACAAAGTTCATTGTTTAATGTAGGTCTGAGGTCTGGACGTGAAAAGAAGAAAAGGGAAATTTGAATGGTAAGAAAGAGGGCCGAAAATAGAGAAGGATCACTAGGGTTCCCCGGGTTCGTGAAGCCCGTGTTTACCAAAGACAGTAAACCTCTAGGGAAAAGGAAAATATCACTAGGGTACCTCGGGAGCGTGAAACCCGCACTCACCTAAAGAAGGTGAGCCCCCTGAGGGGATAAAGGACATGGGATAGCAATATGCACACATACAGATGGCAATAGTAGGGCGTACAAAATGTGCAAGTAGGTAATACAGAGGTAAGGCTTTTATTAGTACTCAAGTGATTCATGTGAAAATGTATCTGATGGGAATATGACAGCACAAAGAAAATTGTCCGACTTTCAACGCAGAATGGAATTGGAGTTAATCGCATGCAACATTCCATTTCGGAAATCATTAGGAAATTCAACATTCCGAGATCTATAGTGCCAAGGGTAGTCCGAGAATAACGATGAATGTTAGTTAAGACAATGTGGTGAAAGTTTGCTTTGATGGGTTATGGCAGCAAAAATCAACTCGAATGCCTTTACTAGCAGAACGAAATCACCGGAAGTACCTCTCCTGGGTGCATGACCATATCGGTTGGACCCTAGAAAACTAAAAAACCATGGCTTGATCAGATGAGTCTTGATTCCAGGGCTCAAGCATTGCACAGACCACACGAAGCCATGAACCTAAGCAGCCCACCAGGAACTGTGTAAGTCAGTAGAGTAAGAGAATATTAGGGCCCCAATGCAAAATCAAGTTTTGGGCTCACTTGGTTAAATATGTACTTGGTGTCTCAGTCAGGCTTTGGACCCTCTAGAATTCTGCCCACACTGCGATGCAGGGGATGCGGTATTGTGCATTATGCCATTGGTGCAAGTTGATGGTAGCTCCACAATGGTGTGGAATGTTTTTACATGGAATGTACTGGGTCCTCTGGTTCAACTAAGCTGATTGCTGACTGCAATAGTTATATTCAGTAACTTGGAAACAATTTTCAGCCATTCATCAATTTCATACATCCAAATAGCAATGGCACAACAAAGAAGATAATGCGTCAGGTTACCGTGCCCACAATTGTTCAACATTCTGGGCAGTGTCAGTTAAGTATCTGGTTTCTTAGACCACCTAATATGAATCTCATCAAAGATTTACGGGATGTAATTGAAAGGTCTGGTCACGCACATAATCCTGCACTTTCCCAATTATGAATGGCAATTGAGGCAGTATGGCTCAATATTTCTTCTGGGGACTTCTAACGACTTGTTAAGTCCACGTAACGTTGAATTGTTGAGCCTTGCCGGCAAAAGGTAGTCCGATACTATATTAGGAGGTATCTCATCACTTTTGTTACCTGAGTGTATGTAATTTTCATTGAAATATGAAAATTCCCTTCTCTGCGCATTTAAAATATAATTCTAATAGAAGGCTAATCTTAACCAGAATCTATAACAAAACGTTTCAGAGAGAGGGTGAAAACCTTTTAAAACGTAATTACATGCTACCATTATAAACTGATCTCCCATGTTATTTAAATGTGAACTGATCAAGATACAGACTATAGTCAATATATAGAAAAAAATATCTTTGTTTACTTATTCATACGAACAATTTAGCTGTAAGAAATATCCGAAATTAGTGTAAATAATCACAACAAAGCAATAAGTTAACATGCATAATATTATTTACATAAAATGGAATCTCCCTTATAACGAAGTTATTATGGATGTCCTCGTAACGCAAGCACTTTTTCCCATATACATTAATGCAAAATTTGATAAAGCGTTCCATGTCGAAACAAATATTCATATATTACATGCATAATATTTATTCTGAGTAAATTATGTATACATTGTTAAGAGAAGTGTCAAAGAACCATTCTCCGTCACAAAGAAAATTAAATTCAATAGTGGTTATTTGCCATGAAAAGATGAGAAGCCTGTTGTAAAGCACAATGGGACATCACATTCTACAAATATGTAGCAGGTCCTCTTTTTTCGTCCCTTTCTGCTACATTTCCGACATCGTCTATAGTTGAAAATCATCTTTGGCATATGATTTCTCACATTAGCTAATCGTACATTATCCAGAACTGCACACTTCTTTGCTTGGAAGTTAGCAGGACGTCTTTTCCTTTTTCTTGAGGAATATCTGTGTATTAACTGATGTGCTAATTCTATACGGAATGTTAGCTGGTCTAAACTTCTGCTTCTTTTGTTCACTTGCCACCGTATGAAATTATTTATGATGAAAAGGTCAATAAGAAAATAAAAGATTAGCATGGGAATTAGTATTCCTATCGTTATAATAGAAAGGCCAATGTATTATAATGGGTCTTGCGCTACCCACAGGTGTATTTTGTAAGATCATGCTGATTGGAAGTAATCTTCTCTAGGCCCACGAAAGGGTTAAGAAATGTTACCATATGTAGTAATATTCTTTTTGGGAAAAATAAAATAAAAATAATAATAATAAATTTTGTGTGACATGAATCGGATGGCAATAATAACCGATGTGCATGCGTTGTGGCTATCATAAAAATTTAAAGCAAGATTTTTCTGTGGACTGTGCATCTCTACCAGACAGCCTTTATTCTGTGATCAAATTGGTATATAACACCCACTAATCATAACACTTAAATAATTTAGCACATTTCCCGATTTAAGCAATACATTGTAGTTCCTTAAAAATTCAAAATGAAAATAATGATAAAAAATTTCTACAGAAGCCTTTCACTCGCACATTTCGTCTAACCGCTGTTGTAAGTGCAAAAGGAGGCTATTCTTGGTATAAAATAAGTCATGAAGATTCTACTGTGTATGTGTGTGTGAGAGAGAGAGAATTTGCCAATGAATAATCGTATATTGAACTCGAACTGGAAAATAAATTATCTTTAATTCACAACTGATCGATTATTTCGAATACCATGGTATTGGAACCTTTAACCTGTGAAGAATAGTAAAAATATTATGAATTCCATAATTTCACTTCAGCAATTTATATTTTGATTATTAGAAATGAGCCGATCCCTTTAATTTAAGGGAAAGGTTTAACTCTTTGTTTATATAAATTTATTAAGTTACTTTAGGAAAACATCCTTTTTAACTTTCTCATTTAATTTAAGTTAAAATTGTATAATAAATTTTTTGAAAATAAAATTCAACTCAATACTAATTGAATTTTTTCCTTACGAATTTTTCAGAATAAATTATTGAAGGAGTAAGCACCAGAATGAATACTTTTCGAGAATTTATTACCAATATAAATATATTTTGAACTTAACAATTTCTCCAAGAATCATTAACGCTTAAACTTAACAGAACCTATTTCTTTTGGTCCGAGCTTTTTTACAAGAAATAAGTCTTTTTGTTTCGAAAAGTACTTCACAGAAGACCAATGCCTTCATCTGGCACGTTTCCTAATTGTACTTCGAGAGGATAGTTCCTCAGCATTCATTGTTGTCTCATGCAGTTCGCGTGCCTTCTGTCTGCCAAGAATTAATTAATTTTTTTCTTCATTAAGGTAAAAGAAGTATCTTGGGACTTAGGTGGAAGAAATTGCCGTTAACTTAATTAACGAGCCGCTGTCGTAGCTAATGAAGTCGCCTTTTTTAGCATTTGCTCTGACATTTTTTTTCTGTGGCTCTTCCTTCCCGCTACTCATTTTGAGGTATATGCCTCTGCCATTCGATTAACTCTGGCGGTGTAAAATTATCATGTCATGTTGCAAGGTGAGTAATAAGCTCTTTGCTTCTATTAAGTGAACATCATTAAACTTGTTTCCCTAGCTATAATTTTACTATTTTGTAATGACATTAATGAGTTCGAGTTTTTTTACTTCTCTCTTCTCTCTATTCTAATTTCCTCTTTTCTCTCAATCTCCATCCTATTTATTTTTTCCTTTGTTTCGTCTTCCAAGTTTCTAGGAAGTCTAAGAAGATTTAAAAAATTTTATACCCCTGAAATTGATGATTATTTTGTTTGTAGGTTTATTACATCCAAAATACCGAAAAGCTGACGTCGATCATTTATTAAGAGAGTTTTGCTTTTAAAAGCTTGAGCTCACGTTTAAAAGTCTCGGAAGTTGTTTTAAAGAAGAAAAAAATACTCTTTTTCCGTTCGTATTGAGAAAGTTTAAAAGCTTCCACTTTTCCAAAGTGCCGGTAAAATGTCTTTTAAAATCTTTACAGAGATTCTGCTTTACACCAGAAATAAAATAAATATAGTTTAAATAGCGAATTGAAAGCTTTTAAACAACACAACTGCATTAGGTCTTTAATTGTTAACATTCTTGCGTTAGTTTTCGCAAAAGTGTTTCTCAAAAGACAAAACTATACCTTGTTTTTCTTTTATGTTTTTTTCGCTAAAAAGCGTCTTAATAAGCATCATCTGAGCTAAATAAAAGCTGTTTTAGAAAGAAGAGAATGCATTTCATTTGAATTTTAAATAAGAGGAAATGTGAAAATTCCTCAATGTATAATGAAAAAAAATTTCTTCGATTTTTTTCTTACGAGCAAAAGTTTATTTTGCATTGTCCTTAAGGCACACAGTTATAAATGAAAAGGTAAAAAAAAAAGAGTTATGCTTTAGTTTTCAATAAAATGAATAAAATATTGCTCTCCCTGTCATTTTATGTTTTATTATATATGTAGAGTAATTAAATGGTGAGATATTTTAAGATATTTAATTATTTCTCAGGCAAATTATTAGATATTTTTATAAATTGATGCCTCCTATTTTTACTTTTCATTATAATGTAAAATGGATGGGGCCACAAAATACCGAGTCGTTTAAATTTATTTATATTTTTGAAACATGTAATTTCTTTCTTTTTTTTTGATTGAGTATCCCTTAAATTGAAATCTTAAAATGATTTCATTTTACATATCAACACAAGTTCTCCAACAGAATGTGGACAGAATTTTAAATATAAGAAAAGTTAGGGATATTTGGTTTTATGCTGACACGTGATTTTATTCCTATTCAGTAAGAATGCAAGTTAGTATCTATGCTACCGTTATTTCATAGAATAACTAGGTATTTCCTGAAATAAGTAGACAAGTCAGTTAAAGTATATAAAAATATTGAATTTACGATTTAACTAGGTATTCTATAGAATAGAGATTACTTGATACTTAAAGTATGAAATATTGCATTCTCGAAAGTTCTTTGAACCGGTTCTAGCTACTTTAGGAAGGATTTTTCCGATTAGGAACTAAAGATGGCCGAATAAAACAATTGTACTCTAGATCTCAGTGCAGTATATGTCAGTGCGAATCAATTTCTATTGAAGAAGTTTCAAATATTGACACAACGCTTCGATTCGTTGCAACTGTGTAATGGTAAAAAGTGGACTTGATTCGAAAAATAATAAGCAGTTTAATCCAAAGTGTCAACATAGAAATCTTTGATTTAATAAATAATGAAAAGTAAAACAAAGGTATCTTATGAAATTTAAATTAATATTCTATTAAATTTTTGTTTAAAAAATTTACACACGATGATTTTTATGAAGCAACCAGCATGTATTTCTACACAGCATGTATTTTTGTTGATAATATTTAAATATAATCTATTTTTGCAACACACACATATTCTTTTTTCCCCTTTCTGCTTGACTAATGTTAACAATATGAGCAATAATAAAGAATGTCACTTGATTTCTCTTATTATTTATCAATTATGCATCCACAAAAAAGATAAAATGTATTTTTCGAGAGATTTTAGCTACTTATGATCCATTTATTTATAAAATATCTTTGAAATTTTTTATTTTTCACTTATAAACAGTCTACTTTTGGTTATTTCATAGAATATCTATATAAAGTATAAAATTTTTCTTCTATTATATACTGATGGGAGGCCAGATTTGTTCATGTTTTAGAAATCAACCCTGAAACGGCTTGGAATTTTTATACGAGTCACCCCTTGACCGGATGTGGTGAAATTCCTTTTGGTAGGGTGCGTCAAAAAAGTTCCCGCGTTACAAAGTTCAGTAAACGCATAAATTTTGAGGGGGTGTAACGCTGCGCCGGCCTCGGGACCAATCAGATAAATTATACTGATCAAGGCAAATAGTTCAGCTCCAGGATTTTTGGGTGATAAGATGCGAAATAAAAGGGTGCACACCCAAATTTCAGCAGAGACCACCTCTCTCAGAGTTGCAGAAGAACTTTCAAACAAAAGACACCGAAATTCCACCCAAACCGGGCACCGACCATGTCCATCCCCTCTGCATCCTCTCCCTCTCAAGCTAAGTTTAATTATTTTTTATCTTGTTGTAAAGGTAAATTTCTCTATACTTGTGCTTAAAATAAATTTATCTTAAACGTTAAAAATTCGTTCTGTTAAATTATTGATTCTTGTTTATTTTACTGATAAATTATTGATTCTTGTTTATTTTAACTATGGTCATGATGCAATGTGAAATTTGGGAACCTGAGTTGATTTGAGAATATTAATAAGTTAAAACAGCTTCTCATCAATACTTTAACTTACTTGTCTAGTTATTTCATGAAATACCTAGTTATTCTCTCGATGAAAAATAACTGAATTATACATCTTAACGGTAACATCTATATTAATTATTCAGGGCTTCTTCCTATTATAGATATATTGAACTGAGGGAAGAAATTAAGATTTTCAACGTTATAAATAGAATCTAGTTTTTGTATAGTGACATAGTAAACAGATTTTTTTATAAATAAATATGCCTTTTTTACCGATACTTGATTAAGGTTTCTTGAAACTATATTCTCCAAGGGAAACTGAACTTACACAGTTAAAGATATCAAGTAGCTGCTACATAGCTCCCATAAATGCTTAATGAGCGAGAAAGCTTTATTAAGAAATAAAAAATATGTAGCAAAGCAGGTAATTTACTTGTAACAATTAAATTAAAAATAGTTTCAAATTTACACGTCTTCGCACATAATTTTACCTAAAATTTTCGAAAGGCAAATTGCCAGTTTTACAAAAAGAGGTTCAAGAATGAATTTTTATTACAGAGTAATATTGTTATATAATACTGGTAAATACTAGTAATTAACACAATAACTGTTAAATTTATCAGGACAAGTAAATGAGCAATGCAATAAGTTTCAGTAGATAAGTTCCAAAAGTTATAAAATTATTACTTACTATCTGACGCAGACAAATGGAACTTCCCATTAAATCTATATCGAATTATTTTTCTCTTTTCTCCTTTGCCTTTATTTTTTAAATAGTTTTCTAATTGATATTTTAGTTAAAACATACAAACTAGACTATGATCTCAGAATTTTAATGAAATCAAGAATACATGATCTAAATATGTAAAGTAACTATTTAGATTCAAATTGAACTATCTAATATTAAAGAAGAATACAGAAATCTAAAATTAAATTATGTACTACTTATCAATATTTTTATTAGTAATAATCTATGCAAAACGGCTGATTGGCTTAGAAACTATGCATAAGTAATGTTAAGACGAAATGGAAACCTCTACACCGACAATGTTAAATTGGCTGTTTTGATGTACCTTTTCTCAAAATCTGTTGTATGCGCATTCTGGAAATTTTTCATATAATTAAAATACACCATTCTCATTATACTGAAAGGAGTTTTTAGCTATTAATTTTGAATTGTTTCATAGTTTATAAAATATTTTATCAAACATAGTGAAATTTTTGACCCATTTTTAGCATAAAAAAGATTGTAAAAAAATAAATTTTTGAGTATTTTACAAAAGCTCATTTCAGAGAGAGTATATATATTAGTCCTTATGATAAATATATCATACAAACTTTACCTACCTCTGAACAATAGTTTCTCAGAAAAGGTACATCGAATATCAAATTTTACATTTTGAGATAAATTGATTTTAATGTATACAGTGAAACTTTTAATCGGCTAGGAAATAAAAGAATAAAATACTCAAGTTACAATAAAAGATAAAAGTTTTGGTTTATATTAGACGTTCAACTTATAATTAAACTAAAACTAAATGTAACTAAAAAGAACTAAACTAAACTAACTAAACTAAAATGTAAAAATTCAATTGGAAAACGTAAAAATCTCAAACTGTCAGAAAAATAAGGTTTTAACTTTCCATCACGCCTTAATTATATGTAAATGACTTTATAAAATGAAATAAAAAATAAAGGCATTCATGTAAATACAATTCAAATTATTAAGAAGGATCTGTGTGTGTCAACAAACGGGCTTCGATTTTTTTTCCATCCTAGGAGAGTCCAGCTTTCTCTACAAAATATTTGGTAAATAAAAGAGGCTTCTCGTGAAGGAGATGGATTTTAAAAGTACTTCGAACTAACA
The DNA here is from genome assembly GCA_019973935.1 of Trichonephila clavipes. Taxonomy (NCBI): domain Eukaryota; kingdom Metazoa; phylum Arthropoda; class Arachnida; order Araneae; family Nephilidae; genus Trichonephila; species Trichonephila clavipes. The sequence goes on along the minus strand of BMAU01002695.1, from coordinate 42,331 downwards.
TCGAATTTTTAAAAACAGATAGCTGTTATTTTTCAAGCTGATTCAATTTGCTGTAAACATTCTTTGAAAAAAATTAGAATGAAAAATCTGACCAAAACAAGGCTTTTCGGGAGGGGGGACACTTAGACTTAATAAATTGGAGGAAACATGGTGCGACGTTGCTAAATAATACGTTATATGATTCGATCTTGTAATATTTGGGACTTTTAAGAAGTTTCAGCATTCAGGTTGTTCTCTTTCGCTAATGGAAGATATCATAATTATACTCTTCTTCACAAACATGACCTAAGGAACATATTATCTCTCTTATTAACAAAATAACTGAACACAAATTAAAAAATAGTTCTATAATATTCATTTGATCAACATTTTCTAACATTTTTTTTATGTGATGTATTTTAATCTAAATTATTTTGTAGCTCTATGCGTATATTGAGACCCTCCTTGATAAAAATTAATTTCAAAAATAACCCCCACCCCATCCCCAGAAACACTTACATCCAATACCTTTTCTATTGCATCCAACTCTTGAATTCCTGTGGCAGTATGCATTACAGTTTAAGGTTGTATTTACGTAATCATTAAGAGAATCCAGTTCTAACTCCAGAATACTTTTTTTAAATATTTTCTTAAGTATGGATTTCTTATTTGAATTACCTCAGTGTGCATAACATTGGATATTTTAATTTTAGATCTAACAAGAGAGGATTGCACGACTAAGAAATTTATTTTGGAATGAGACTTGGTGTAACAGTAGAACTCCTTTAGAGTATTCAACCCTCAATGTAATTCCACCGAATGGCCAGTCAATTCGGAGAAAATATCCTTTAAAATTCATACTTAGTTTTTATACAATTAAAATTTAATTACTTCTAGCGAGGCAGTGGCATAGTTGGTAGTACGATTGCTTTCGACGTGAGCGGATAGGATTCGAGTCGCACCAGCAACTTTTTTTTCAATTTATTTAAATATTTTTTGAAATTAAATGATTGTATATATGAAAGGTTTATTAAATATTAAATGATATTTCATGCAATTATTTTGTATCGTTTAAAAGTAAAAATTACAGCAATTATATAAATATTTATATATATATATATATATATATATATATATATATATATATTATAAATATATATTTTTATATTAATAAATATATTTTTTATATTAAAATAAATATATTTTTATATATTAATAAATATATATGTTATATTAAAATAAATATATTTTTTTTACATTAATAAAAAATATTTATAATAAAATATATATTATAAGTAATAGTAAAGGATATTTTATATAAAAATTATTTATAGTTTTATAATGGGAAATACAATACTTTATAAATAAAATATTATATATAGTATAAAATAATTATAAAATATATTATTAATAATAAATTAATTATTTTACAACTAATATAATAAAATAATATGTATTTTATATATATTTCTAATTTAATTGTTTTATAATTATATAAAACATCTAAAAAGTCCTTTTTAAATAAATTTATTTAATTAAAAAAATAATTAAATGAATTTTAAAAAAGTTGCTCGCGCACGCGCGCGTGACCCTATCCGCTCGTATAGAAAGCAGGCGTACTGCCATCTATATCATTGCCTCACTGGAGGTAATTAAAAATTAACTGTATAAAAGCTAAGCTTGAATTTCGAAGGCTATTTTCACCGAATTGACTGGCTATTCGGCGCTAATACATTGAGGGTTGAACACCCTAAGGGAGTACTGCTATTACACAAAGTCAAGTCCCCAAATGAATTTCCTTTGTCATGCTCTCCCCTTGTAAGACAATTTATTTGAAAGATAACATGTTGTGTACGAATGATTAAAAGATGTTAATGATTTAATGTTGTTAATGATTAAAGCAAATGATTAAAATTGCGGCATCTTGTTACGTGTGGAGGATGACAAAATTAGTAGTTTGTGTAGACGCCTTTGTAGGCTACAAACACTGCCACACACCTCGACATAGAATCAAAGAGACTTTGGATGTATCCTTGGGGTACAGAAGTCTATGCTGCTCCCACATATTACTAAAGTTGATCTAGTGTAACAGCGAGTGGTGTATCCCGGGTCAGTCGTTGTGCAAGCAATGTTTTTGATTGGCAATATATCGAGAGAACAAGCAGGATAATTAAGCAATTCAACAAGATATGTAAAAAGAAACTCTTGAACATTGCGTGCCACGTGAGGTCACCCATTATTCTGTAGGTATCTGGCTGATGGACACCTCTAAATGTATGGGAGAACCACGGGCTCCAACACCTCAGAGATGTAGCGCAGGCTGCTCAGTGTATCAGCAATGCGTACTAGAGGGGCGTTGCAGTGAAATCAAATACCACACTGGTCCACCGGGTGCAGAACTAGTGTGGCGATGTATAACTTAATAGTTCAGCAACCTCTTACCACTCGAATCTGACCATTTTGATGTTGCAGAAAGAAGCGGGATTCGGGAGTAAACACAATGCTGTCCTTGTCCACGGTTCATCGCACCATTGATGACGCAAATGCCTGCAGTTTCTAGTCAAGGGTAAACGAAGCAATGGACGCCTTGCGGACATTCAACTCTGCGGCAAACGGTGTCGGATTGACATGTGGACACAGAATGATGTATAGCAGATTTTTTTTGAATCTCTTGAGATATGGTTCGTGATGCGGCTGCTCGATCCATCACTTTCATGTGCACATCCACCTGTCATCATAGGCAGTGGTGTAACGAATTGGGCACGATTGGTCCCGTCGTTTCCTCTTGCATCCAGCAATGATAGATTTGCATCGCAATTGCTTGGTTTCGTCCAACACGTTAACCGATTTCTCTTAAGCATATTCCGCAATCTCTTTAGGCTACTATTCTTCCTCGGTCGAATTCAAAAACTTGGTCAAAAGAAGTTCAATGTCTTCCACGAGGCATAAGTAAACAGCTCACAAAAAAGAGAAAAACAATTGCCATACTTCAAATCACCAATCTGTTCTCCTCTTATACAGCGCTTACGGGTGGAGCTACGGTCGCCCGTGATGTGTGTCTGTGCTATAATGCTGATGATTTGCATATCTCATCGCCGCCAATGCATGATTTTAATTTCAAATGGTTTGTATGCTTTCTTCAAGATGTTCCTTTTTGCGTGGCCTGCAGTATTTTAATACCAAGCGAATTTTCAACCTTAAAGGTAAAAATTCAAAATTTTTGAAATGTTAAAGGTATATTAAATCAATATTGAGAAATACTAAAATAAAATCACGCGAATCAGTATAGATCAAAATATTTCTACTAAAACATTTTTCGACTTTGAAAGTAATTCTTTATTTTTCTCTCTCTCTCTCATTAAGCTATATATATAAATAAAATAAACTTTTTTGCCAGTTTTATACTCTAATTAATTTCACTTAGTTTCTACTTATGAAATAATATCGTTTAATGGTAATGCTCCAGAGAATCTTGAACTTCCACACGTCTTTTGGAGCTGTGTATCTTACTACAAATCTCAGTAATAATATTTTTTAACGGTGAATTATAAATAATTGTAAACAATTATCTGAGATAGAAAACCTCATCCCTATAATGAGCGAAAGTGAGAATGGTGCTGTATTACTCTTTCGTTTCGATTCCACTTGAGAGAAAATAAACAGTAATCATAGCTCAAACAGAAGGTCTGACGTTTGCACGTGCAGGAGAAACAAATTTCATACTTTATATTTTTAAAAAAAAGAACTCACAACAAACAAAAGAAAAGAGAGAAAGAAATATTCGGCGATTCAACTTTGAGGGAACTCTTCGTATGTCCCTCAACGTAGTTATCATTCTACTTTATGGCACACTCCCGAAAGTTTTCACGTGTTAGTGATTTTCTTCTTCTCACGAGCGGTTTTCATCCATTCTTAGGAAGAAATACACTTGGAAATGATGCTCTGAAGCTATAGCGTGTAAACGAGCGGTCCAGGTCTCTTTCCTCCTCTCTCCTTTATCACTCTTTTTTTTTCATTCATTTTTTTGCAAGGTTTTCCTACCTTTTTTTCATGATTCAACGCACGAAAGCGGAAAGTGGAAGATGGGGCTGAAACTCCAGTCTTTAATTTGGGAACTCGGAAGTATGATTTTTTTCATCACTACCTTCCTTTCCCTCACCCTCTTTCTTGAGATTCACAATCGCGAATAGAAAAAAAAATTGTTGTGCTAACCTCTTAGAAAGAGAGAAAATAGAAATACACGATTCTAATTTAAGTCTGTCATTAAAAGATGTTAATAATTACTGTTCCGATATTACTTGATCGAAGTTTTCAATTTTTAAATTCATATTTTCGTTCAACCAATCCTCTTATAAATGTGAAAAGAGTAGTATTTTAAAGGATGGTTATATTATTTTGTATTAAACTTTCTTCGTCATTTTTAAATAAAAGAAATGAAAATAATGCATATTTTTTCTGTATTTAATAATAATTCGGAAAGCATGTATTTAACCTTGTTTTATGAGCTCTATTTATAAGAAGAAGCTTAATAATGCGTATTGTTGTGAATTAAAAATTTGTAATAAAAACAAAATGTTTCAAAAATGAATACCTCAATATTAATGTTATTAAAATTAAAATTCATTTTTCTTTTTAGGTCTTAAATAGCAATTTTTATCCTATATGAGCTCTTACACCACTGGATAAGAGAACTTATCCACGAGCTTCTATCCAACTCTTACCAGGGGTGTCAAACTCGTGGCCCGCTACTAACATTTTTGTGGCACGACTGGTATATTGGCACACAATAAAATAATAAAGTATCAGATTTTTTCCGGAATAGAAAAAATTGCAACAGAAAAGAAATGTCAAGTGTGTGTGTGTGTGTGTGTGTGTGTCAGGAGGTAAATATTATATTTTTCTTGTTCTTTTGCATACGTTTATTATAATGTATTATTCGAAATAAACTAACGTTTCCATGAGTATCGATTATTTTTGCGGCCCACGTCAAGTTAGGCCTTATTTGTTTCGCTCAAATTAGCCTTGGAGTACAAAAATGGTACGTTTTTCATATTAAGTTAGAAGATGATTGTGCATACTAAACCAGTAAAAAATTCTAATTGATACATAGATTTAATTTATTTTTCTTTATAATATTTCAAACAGAGGTTGAAGGCAATAATGAAATTTTCTCAATTTGTTCACTTGCAAAATATTATTCAAACATGAGAAGACATAATACTTGATATAGTAGATCTAATAATATATACTAATGTATACATGTCAAGATTCGTGGAAAAGCGAGAGAAAAAACAAGACTAAAACTAAAGTGAGTACAGACAACTTAATAGTATGTAAAAATTGGAAAAAAATATATAAATAAAATATAATGATTTTTTCAAAAATATGTACTCATTTCTGTGCTTTCTATGTCCTGCAAAAATGAAATTCAATCCTATTCGAAAAATTCCTGAACTCGAAATTATATTATTTGGTTATGCATAGTTACCTTGATGCGTTCATAACTCAATATTATATTCCGATCTCTCTCTTCTTAAAGCTTATTACGCTTTTTTTTTAAAAAAAGAATAGAACCCAACTTGTATCTTACATACAAACGTTCACTATGGTCAAAGAAATATAATTGGTAATTCTGTTTTATAAAGAAAAACAATTTTTATTGAAAAATCCCTTCTTAGACATAATTGGACTATATTTCCAAATAATATTTATATAATTAATGCTTATAATTCAATTCTAAAAATTTTAAATATTGCAGTTCTAAAAAGTCTTATCAAAAGTAAAAATGTAAATAATTAACAAAAATATAAAAGTAAGTAAATGGCATTTAAAGAAATTTAAAAATATGACTAAAATAATTAAAATTTTATAATAATAACTCAGTATTAGTCATATTTTCACTAAATTAAAGTCTTCATTTAAAATGGTACTTTAGATAAATTGACATACCAGATAATTAATCATAAAGATTCAATATTACATTAAAAAATGATATTATGAAATTCAAAAAGGATATTTTTTGAATAAATGTATTAAATTATAACTATCGTTATATATAATGACCATTAACAATTATTGCTAAGGATAATTCACGCTTTACTTAATATACTTAACAAATGTAATGTAGATTGTTCAAAAAAAGACTGCGGCATCTGATATAGAATTGATAATAATTGAATTCAAACTTATGTAAATTCATCAATAATTATTTAAAATAAGACTTTAGAGCAATGGCGTGCAACCGCAATGGAAACATTCTTCCCGTACTATATCATAAAAATAATTACAAATTGGATGTGTTTATCACCTTTGAATGTCAAACGACCTTCAATAACAAATCACAGTAGAAAGACTGAAATATATTTTAATGTAACCCTACCAAAATATTATTTGTCAAGAAAATAATCCATTATCCTTCCTTTTGTTTTGAGAATGAAAAAAAAATATTTTTAGTTTAAAATCGCTCAAAAATGATGCATGAAAAAAAATAATTTTTCATCCTTTCTAAAAATTATTTCACAGATAAATCAACAAATAACAAGAACAGAGAAAAAAGGGAGAAATAAATTTAAAAAATAAAATTTATACTTATATAAACACAAAAAAAATTACATGAATTAAAAGGGCACAGAGTATGGGAAAATTTAATATAAATATCATTTTCTTAACCATCATCATTCTTTTACCGATATCAGAAGTATTTAAACAAATAATTCCATTCAAAAATCTATCATTCGAACAACTTCAAATTGTGGCATAAATAAACAATCAATGAATAAATCAATCCATTTAAAAATGAGTCTGAAACAATTGTTTTCTACAAGTGCTCAGAGAACTATGAAATAAAATTCCAAGACAAACTCTTAAAATTTTCTTAACTTATCATTAATTACTCTTCTTACGTTTGTTGGCAAAGTTTAAAAGAAAAGGACCACTAAAAGAAGAAAGCGTTCTCTTCAGCATGACGAAGAAATTAAAGAAAAATGGCCGCATCCATGCGAAGAGATAATTAATATAAATTTCGAATTATTTCCGTGCAGATGAGTTTAATTCTAATAAGCTACCTATTCATCCATACGCATTTTAATGAAGTTTCTTGTAGGAAAGAAAGATCTGAAAATAAGCATTTTAAGAAGCATTAGTAATTTGAACGGGTATCGTGCTGTTTTCAGCCAATTGAAGTTAAGGACGGACTTATCCAATTAATAAGGATAATTCGATGAATAATTAATTATTCATTCATTCATTCATCTATTTGGGATGCATTATTTTGAATCTGATAGATGTTTTAGGAAGGAACAAAATTGTTTAATTTGAGAAATGTATGATTTTGAAAATAATAATCAAATTTAAACCTACATTCTTATCTTATCTTCAAATATATATATATATATATATATATATATATATATATATATATATATATATATATGTATATATATATATATGTATATATATGTGTGTGTGTCGAGGCGAGTGGTATGATTTCTATACCGATTATCATTTTTATATTATTGATGTTCTTATGTTGGCATCGATGAAATAGTCTTTTGTTAGATGATAATCAAATTTATTGCACATTTAAACACACATTCAAACACAAATGCGAGTGGCACAACAAAAATCACAAAAGCAAGAACTATCTGCGGAGTTTTACATGATGAGAGACAATAATAGGGCCTAATTCCCCTGAAAATCTTGGTTTTTATTCAAAGTGGCACCAGAAGTACAAAAACTCACAAGATTTTCGAGGACGTCGCTTGTGATTGGTCAACATATATATCGAAAGAGAATAATTGAAAAGACATTTACATAATCATTTAGTGTTAAAGCTACAGTTATCCTCGTTAGGTGGGCAGGCAGTAATTATTAATGCATGATTCCTGAAGGGTTAGGACCATTACAATTGAAAATGCTCTTTAAGATGAAGTTTACGTGAATTATTATTAGATTTATATCTACATTGTTTTGATATACTTTATTCGAGAAATATAGAAGTGATTGGACTACTCAAGATTTAAATGAATGTTATAAATTATGTGTGAGGGGCGGTGGATGAATGCTGCAGTATTTATAAACATTTAGTAGAACCAGGTTTTAGCCTAACCAAACTTTCTTTCTTTCTGGTTATAATACTGAGGGAAATCTCAATGGAATATAAGAGAAATTCTGAGTCCACAAACATACCCATTCGTAACAAAAAGTTACATACCTAAAATTTCTTCGAACATTGACCACACTCAAATCTTAAGACAAGTAACAGTTATTGCTAGATTCAGTGATCTAAATTCAAACTTGATGCTTAAAAAATAAATCCTAATAATAACAAAAATATAATAATAATATTTAAAAAAACTACTAAAGAATACTAATATTATTATTGTAGCGCATTAATTATGTATATAGGTGGTTATCAAAAAAAATAATAAAAACACCCGTCAATAAAAATGACACTTTTGAATGCGTTTCGTAAGCATTAAAAAATATTTATAGCAATCACTTTTTTTTATATAAATATAAATGAATATATTCTGACAGCATGTGGTAACATTATTGAAATGCCGTAAGATTTAGAATTCTTTCAGAATAGTTAAAATGTTGGACCTCTCACATTTTTAAAGAGGTGAAATTGTAGAAGCCTATCTAGTTGGAGCAAGTGTGACCAAAACATCCCTATTTTTAGGCGTTTCTACACATATGGTTTCTTAAGGTATGACATCATACACTACACACAGCATGTCAATACAAGCTCGGTAAAGCAAAATAGTGGACGGAAAGAGGTGATCAGTTGAAAAGGTTGACAGGTACTGAAGTGGAATGTAATGTCTAAAAAGTGAACAACTGTAGCAAAAGTGACCACGAATCTCAATCAATATCTCTATTATGTAGCATCAATTATTACATTTAGAAAGACCCTTCATCAACAGAACATTTAAGGCAGAGCAGCAATTCCCAAGCTACTTGTCACAGATTTTAATGACGAACGTCGTCTACAGAAATGTGATACTCGTAAAACCTGGTCGATTGATAAGTGGAAGAAAATAATATGGTCTGGTGATGAATCTTCTTTCACACTTTTCCATACAACAAAACGGGTGTATGTTTGAAGAACATCTGCTCAAGTGTATGATCATGGTTGTATCCTTCCAACTGTCTAGCATGAAAGTTGATCTGTTATGATATGGACAGCCGTGTCATGGTTTTCTGCTGGACCAATCATAACTCTGAAAGGAAGGACCACTAGGGAGAGGTTAAGAAAAAATTTAGCTGACCAGGTCCATACTATGAAGCAAACTTTGTTTCCTACAGGGGAGGAAATTTTTCATGATGATAATGCCCCTATCCAAACAGCGGGACTAGTCCAATAATGGTTTGATGAACACGAGACGGAAATTATACATCTACCTTGGTCCACACAGTCACCCAACATTAATATAATTGAACCGTTATGACTTATTTTAGAGCTTTCAATATAGAATCCATATCCTTCAATGGCATCTCTCTCAGAACTTTCAGCATATCTCCATGATGAATGATACAACACTATTAAGCCCTTGAACGGTCGGAGGGTCAGTCTGACGCGAAACCCCCACACTCCCCGTGTAGGTCCAGTTTTTTTTCTTTCGTGGAATAGGTACGGTATGATGTTATTCTATTATTTGCAGACCAATAGATTACTTATTCTATTTAATTTATATTCAAATGAATACATTTCAATAGGATCCAACTGAATAGGACTGTTTCCTATTGACTCGAGTAGTAGCTTTATGAATTATAGCCTATATTATCATATTAATTTTAAATAAATACTAATAAATAATATAATTATAATTTATAGTTATTATTTAAAATAAAATATAACTTATGCTGCTAAGCCTCGTGACGGTTTTAATTTATATTCATTGCTATATTCATTTTTGAATATAGCAATGAATTATTATAAATTATTATACTATATATATTTTTATTTCGTATTCCTATTTTATGGATCTACTACGAATTGAATGGATTATAAATGAATTGATTGTAATTTGAATGGATTATAAATGAATCGATTGTAAATTGAATGGATTATAAATGAATCGATTGTAAATTGAATGGATTCATTTTTTTTAATCTTATGGGATTCATTTAATTTTTTTTAGAATAGAATAAGTCTATTATTATTCAAAAACTTTTTAAAAATTGCACCGTACAACACGGTGTCGGTTTTAAGTAATTGTTTTAAATATTAATTCGTCAGATATATAATTAGCATATCGAGTTTTAATATTAGTTTAGTTAGTTGAATACTTGACCTAGATTCTTACGTCTCTGAAGGCAGTAATTTAAAGTTTGTAAAGTAACTATAGGCCTCGTTCACGTATACCTCGATCTGGACTTAAGCCTCGTTCACGTATACCTCGATCTGGAGTTAGGCCTCGTTCACGTATACCTCGATCTTTTCTGAACACTATTAAGCCCTTTGTATGAATCGATTCCTAAGCGAATCGAAGCTTTGTTACATGCCACAGGGGGTCCTGCACTATACAAATAAGGGATTCTGTACAAACCTAAGGTGTTTCCATTATTTTGATATAGCCACCAGTATAAATTAGTATATTAAAAATTCATTGCAAAAACTCTTGAATCTATTAGATATCTTAAGACATTCTTGATACAAGAAGGTGCATTTAAAACAAATCATGAGTTCTTACATTACAAAAAATACATATTACACGTAAAGGTTCATCAAAACTGAATTTTTATATCATTTGAAGTGTTTTTCTTTTTTAGAATATAATTTTTAAAAGTAAATTAAATTTCATTCTGGAACTTAACGATAGTCTAATAAAATTATTTCCCTTAAACACTAAATGCCTGTATGTGTACATATAAGTTTCTATTAATTGTTATAATTATGTTTTTATCGTTAACGTTAAACGCATTTTATATAAAATATTTTTCCCCAAAAGTTATTTAAAAGCGCAAAAGGAATTTCATTTTTTTACTCACTAATAATATTGTTTTATCTAGTGTTATGCATACTTTTGTGATTCATCTCCCATTCCTCATTAAACTATTTTCATTTAAAATAAACTTTTAAAATGTGGTCTATATCCAATTAAAATTGAGGATTGTGAGTTGTCAAAAAAAAGATAGACTTTCCAGTTAGATTTCTCTTATATCTGTTCTCCCTTCTTTGATGTTTTTAATAACATTAATTTCAAGAGTTATTTAGGTTTAAAATGGGTTAAAAAATGGATGATACATAAAATTGGATCAAAATTATTGGCAGAAGTAAAAAAAAAGAGAGAGGAACAAAAACCAAGTTGAGAAATATGATTTTTGTTATTCTTAATAAAATTATTTCTTAAACTATAAGTGATGTTTAGCCTCTTAATAATTTAAAAGAAAACGATTAAATATTAAGATAGGTAAGAAAAATAAAGGTAGTAAAGTAAATAAATTCAGATAAAATATTAGAATTTTTTTAACTAATTTAATCTCAGAATGATCAAAACTCAAATTAATTCTGAAAAAAATTAATACGTAGCAATCACAGAAATTATTTCAAAACAAATATCATCAGATGTTGCAATTCTTGCCACTTGTAAAAGTACATCAATTAAACCCTTGAAATTCTGTCACGTAGCGGCAAAATTTCAAAGCAATAAAAATAAAAATTTATTTGTATGGTAAGTGCAAAAAAAAATGACTCTCATCTCTTCACAATTCAAAAACGTAGAATGGATATAAATTATAAACACCCGCATCTCCCAAAAAAAACCTTATCTGTTTTTCCTCGCAATACCCACTGCTCTATTTTTTTCATTTCAAAACAAGCGAATAACATCCATAGTGTTATTAAGGCTGGTTGCCGCGGTAGTCAAATGGTCAATGTATCGAACTCATGACAGCTGCGTGTCATGAGTTCAAGCATAGTACCGTTAAAGACCCACCGTGCAGGGAGGCGAGGTATATTAAATCTGCTGAGGCTCAAAATTCCTCCCGTTGGTATGTTGTCGCAAATACAAGGGATGTGGGTACCAGCTGAGTGGTCGTCTTCGCTCTTGGCTGAAAATTACAAGGTCCGTCGCCGACTGAAAGCCCTAGAGTAGCTGAATAGTGAGTAATATTCATTCACTCTCTGTCTTCGCTTAGTGTTAAAGAATAAGACTCGAATTTGGAATATTTTTAACATAGAAAAGTAAACCAACATTAATATTATATTCAGGTATCACTCTGTCCTAAAGTGAAAATCACATATTTTATTATACTGCTCATTTTTATCCGAGCTGACCCTCTTTGTCTATGATAAAATATGTTCTGTTATGACGCATTTTTCTCCAATACCATAATACTAAATGCGATATCAATTAACATGTTAAAAAATGAATTATTTATGAAATAATTTGAAATTTTAAAAACACTATATTATAAACAAATGTATGAATTACAATGTTCCAAATATTCCCAAAAATAGAGGCAATTTTGTCTAAAAATGTTTTCTACGTTTAGTTCAGACTCTCGTACAATTGGCGAAGACAGCCTTAAATACATCACTTTTGGTTTAATTCATCCATTCTGTTCAAACAATTTAATTCAGTTCATTATCTTAAGATTCATTTTTTTAAAAAAAAACATAATATCAGTAAGATGATTTACTTATACAGTCGGACCTCTAAAAAACGAAGTCACTAAATCCCGAACAAAAAATTCGTTACATAGAAAATTTGTTATACAGATGTGTTCCTCTTTCAATATTTTTTATTTTATACATCTTACCAATCAAATAGAAAGAAAACCTACAAGAAAGTTTTTAGATGCCTTTATCCTCTTTTTCTTCCTTGTACTTCCCTTTATCCACTCCATTTTCTTTCTTTGATGCTCAAGCACTTACGTTTTGACATTTTTGAGCTACAAGAAACGAAGTACACCTGATCAACAGTACAAATGAACGCAGACTAGTTCAAGGACACGGGGACACCTGACAACTCTACTGGGAATGAAAAGGAACATCGAAGATCAACCTTTGATCCCCCCCGCCCTATCGACAATGAGGAGTTAAAAATTACACATCTTGGATGAAACGCCCGGAATTCTATTGCTCTCGGCAAGCTAGATACCTATTAAAGGAGTTCAAGATTTATGACCACCAGAAAATCAATTAAGAGAAAGAATAACTTGAAATGTATAGAATTACTGTTAAAAAAGAGAGAAAAAAATGAAATCACAAGAGAAAAAGTTCGTTATATAGAAAATGCACCTCACTATTGGGAGGTTATTTTTCGAAGAAAATCATAATATGTTCTTGGTTCCTGGAAAAAGTTCGCTATATAGAAAAAATTTGCAACATAGAGATTCGTAATATGGAGGTTCGACTGTATATTAAAAAGAAAAAAAAAGTGTAGATGATCTTAATTAAATCATGACGTCATTTAGATTAAATAAAATTTTCTGATGCCATTATGCGAAAATAAAGATAACAAAAATTAATTTGGATGGGACGTTTATTGAGATTTAATATAAAACAAAAAAAATACACTTCATATAATAAGAAATTTAATTAATAGAGTCAAATAAGAAGACGTGAAATTGACATTTGAATGATCATAATTAAAACTACGTAAATAATCCAATGCATTAAATATGAACCTTCCATCAGCAATATTTTTTTCAAAAATATGCTTTACCAAAAAGAATATTCTTAATAAAATTTGTAATGAATTAAAAAAGAACTTACAAAAAATTAAAAGCTTTTATCTATGGATTGAAAGACTTTCCATTGCTTGAATGTTTTCAGAAATTTGCAAAAATGAAAAAAGTTTATTCAAATTATTATAATTTTAAAAAGAAGCTGGTAACTTCTTAATCCTGGTTTTAAAATTATTTTTCGTTGGTTTTCCGCTGTTTTATGTTTTAGCTCAAATGGTTTTAATACTGCAAAATAAAGTTTTATCTATCCGCATCTTATTATTATTTACTTTTTTTGCAAATTCCTTGTGCTATATAGAATCTATAAAAGAGCAGAATGCATTCCATCGCAACTATATTCGTAAATTTTAAGAGTAAGCTTTTGTTACTTTGATTAAATTTTATATTAGTTTTAATATTTAAATAAACAATTTAAACACAAAATAATTCTTTATTTAAATGAAAACATATAACGCCTGGTATTTCGCGTCTACTATAATTTATGAAATAAAATTCGCTTAACAGAATAGTTTTTTTTTAACTGTTAGCGTTTATTTGTGCAAAGGTCTAAGCGAAAAAAATGTGCAAAACTACTATTGTAGATACAAACGTAAATGCTGCATTAAGTTTGTTGAAAATTATGTTTAATTTATTTCAGGTTTGCCAAAACTAGTATAAGACTACTAAGTTCGTCTTTTACATCTTCGTATCGGAAAACATAAAATAAACTATACAAGCAAAATTTAGTCAAGAAATTACTGGGAAAAATATATGTAAGGAAAAATAAAGATTAATATGAATTTAGAGAAAAAAAAATACAATGTATGAAATTTAAATTAAATAAATAAATAATATTTAAATTTGCAAAAATTATTTCAGAAAATATTTCTTAAAGTTTTATGTATTACATTAAGTACATTTAAAAATTAGAATTTCAATATTTCTAATTATTTACCGAAGTTTATTTTAGAATTAATTCAATTAATCATTACATTTTATATAAAAAATAAAAATGTGCTTATAATCCCTTAATATTTATTAAGCATTATTATGGAGTAACATATGTAAAACAGTATTTTTACAGCATCTTCTTTTAAAACAATCCAACATTAATTTGCATATTATTTTTCTTTATAACATACAGATCTTTGTTCCATAAAAAAGTATTAAAGTGAAAAATATTGAAGTTTTTAAAAATGGAGTTTATGTTCATTATGTGAGTTATATTTTTCTTGGGGAGATAAGCAGTTAAAAAGCGCTCGTATTCTATCTACATCATTTTATCTTTTGTATTAAATTTGAGGATTAGAATTAATTAGAATCATTAAAAATGTTTAAACGGTAATAAGTTGGCAAAAAATAATCCGTTACGGTAATGGTACGTTACGGTAAAAAACCTATAAATCTACATTAATATTAATTACCTTTGAGACATCATCTCATCCCTAGCAAAGAAATTTTTATTGTTAATAAATAGAGATAAACTTTTCACAGACTATTTCTAATTCTATATAATTGTATTATATATGTTACGAAAAAACGATAAAGAAAATTATAAATAACTTATAGATGTTAAACATGAATTTATGTGTTACTTTATTAACTTTATGAATGATTTTTTTAATGTGCGCCTTATAAAGTTAAGCATATTTGGAAGTAACTGGAAAACATTTGGAAACTCGATTTCCATTTTAAGCTTCATGATTGTTTTAAATATATTTTGTAGATATTGTAAAAATTATTTTAATACGCTAGAAATTTAGTTTCCCCTGTAAAAGCATCTTTTATAATTTTCGGATATCCCTCCGTTATCAAATATGTATCTTAAGAAAGAAGACACATAACTATTGAACTATAATATTACTAATTTAAAAAAATTTAAAAAAGCAATTGTCAAGAACTAAAATTGATTTCGTAATTTTTCCAAAACTTATTAAAATAATTATTGAGAACTGTGTCATATATTTTTCATCAAAGCAAAAGTGATACAATTTAAAGAGGAGAAAACACTGGCACTACGTAACAAATATATAACCTAATTCGCAAAGAGTAGGGGTTTTATTATTTTTTTCAAACTAAAAATTCCTAAATATTAAAAAAAGGATTTATAGTCTTGAATGTAGTAATATTTAGCGAACAAAAGTTTTTTGTAACAACGAGAAAAAAAAGAAATACTCTATAAAAATGCTATGAAAATTCTAAGAAATTTATAATTTTATTTGTGTTTGTGTGTTTATAGAAGCGTTTCTCAGACTTTGGGGTGCGCCTCCCTTTGAGGGCGTGATAGCTCTACGAGGGGGGCGAGCATATTGAAAAGTTGAAAACAAAAGATTATTTAAAAAATTATTAATTTACAGAAAGTAAGCAAACAAAATACATTCTGCCATAATAAAATATAAAATACATATTTTGATAAGATACACTTATAAATGAATCAGTACTATACACTGTATTTTATTATTAATTTAAAAATACTAAGTTAAGAGCAAGTTTGATAATTACCAGTGACTCCATGGGCTTGTATTAACAATTATCTTGATAATTTGTACGTTTTATAATGAATTCCTCCGATTAAAAGTCACGTGATTCATTCCCAATGCCACCATTTTTCACGTAGATGCGCGTATTTTGATGTTTTTGGGGGGAGAGAGGGAGGAGAAAAAGAATAAATAAGTAAATTCTTCACAAACACTGTCAAGAGCTTTTTATTGCATTTCAAAGCCTTCGAATTAATTTTATCGATAGCAGAGCTCACAAAATATCGTACTTCGGAAAGACGTACACATACGCCCAGAAAATTAATGCCTTGGCTGAGTAAGACTTTTATATACGCCGGTGGCATATAAGAGGTTAAGGTCGTATTGCAGCTTTAGTGGTAAAGTATAGTATTATTGAATTCAACACAATGTTATAGTGTGGAGGGGGGCGCGATGACAATGATGATTGAATCGAATCGGTTGCGAATATTGAAAGTTTGAGAATCACTGGTTTATAGGCGTGTGTGTCAATTTAAATTTCAGTTAAATTATAGAAACTTTCCGTTCTTAAATTAAAAAAACTTTTCAGTAGTTCTCTAATAATTCATGACACATTTTCTTACAAACTTTTTTCATTCAAATATTCTTTATCTTCACTGGAATAATAAATCAAACTATTAGAAGCAAGCAATAAATGGTTCAGTTTTGTAAACTGTGAATAGTTATCCGTGTGCAATATTCTTCTACAGAGTCCAGAATAAAAGTTTTGTAATATTTTTTAATATTTTACAATGTAATGAGATAAAAGTTATGAAGCGAAATTAGATCATTCAAATAGGGAAAAAAACGCAATTATCTAAATTATATAAAAGCTTTAAAGAGTTAAATATTTTCAACTTCTGGAATACAAACCTCCTGCAGAAAACTTAAAAATTTGTTATCCATTTAATTATAAAAAATACTTATATCGCAATAAAACTCTATGCAAGGTCGTGCTAACAAATATATAATATATTTATTCCCTTGCCTCTCACATCACCTCTAAGCACAAAAGCTGTTTCCTTCGAATCCTGTTAATTTCCAGGATTTGGTGGACATTCTCATTATTCCCCATCGTATTCTCCAGAGATTATTGAACAGACCATTTTGACAATTCCTCGTATTACCGGATTACTCGCTACAGTATTGTTGTGGTTAAAAGCAATGAAGTATATTAAGTACTTGAGACAAATCGTTTCTTGAGCCGCACTGAAATAGAAGCTTTGGAAATGGTGGAAATACTCTATTTCTGATAGTTGTTTGCAAGTTTTTGCTACAAATTAGTCGTAAAGATTTTTCCTACAAATACAAAACAATTGAGAAATTTAGAATATAATATTTTAAAAGAGAGAATTCAATTATATATATATATATATATATATATATATATATATATATATATATATATACATTTAAATAAGTACAGAGTGTTTTTTCCAGGTATAGAAGTTTAAGTTGGCATTACTTTCCAAGATGGCGACCGATTTAACAGCTGTCAAGTGATTTATTCTCAGTTTCGTTTGGCAATTCATCATGAATAGACTCACGCCTGGACAACGCTTTCAAATTGTGCAATTTTATTTCGAAAATAATGGTCGATTTTTATAAAAATTTTGTTTAGCGATGAAGCGCACTTCTGGTCGAATGGCTACGTCAACAAACAAAACTGCCGCATTTGGAGTGAAGCTAATCCCCAAGTGTATGTCGAAACACCGTTACATCCAGAAAAACTGACTGTTTGGTGCGCTTTATGGGCTGGTGGAATCCTTCTTCAAAAACGATGAAGGCCACAACGTTACAGTCAATGGTGATCGGTATAGAGCCATGATTACTAACTTTTTCATTCCTGAATTGAACTATCATGATGTCCAGGAGCTGTGGTTCCAAAAAGACGGTGCAACATGTCACACATCTCGTGCCACAATCGATTTATTGAAAGACACGTTTGGTGACCACCGAATTTTACGTTTTGGACCTGTGAATTGGCCCCCAAGATCTTGTGATTTAACACCGCTAGACTATTTTTTGTGGGGCTATGTAAAGTCACTGGTCTATACGGATAAGGCCCAAACGCTTGACCATTTGGAAGACAACATTCGCCGTGTTATTGCCGATATACGGTCACAAATGTTGGAAAAAGTCATCGAAACTTGGACGTCCAGATTGTACTACATCCGAGCCAGCCGGGGCAGTCATATGCCAGAAATCATATTTAAAATGTAATGCCACAAGATTATCTTTCGAATAAAAAAATTCATATCAATCGAATAATACATCGTTGTTTTATTGCAATTTAAAGTTCTATACCTCTCAAAAAACACCCTTTAGTTAGTTAGATTGATATATAATTATATAGATAGCTATAAGGAAATATCGAGATAGATAGGGATAGAGAAATATAGAGATAAATAGGAATAGAGATTGATAGATAGCGATAGAGATAGATAGATAGAGATATAGAGAGATTGACAGATAGATATAAATATAGATAGATAGAGATAGGTACAGATATAGACAGATTGAGATAGAGTGATACATAGATATAGGTAGATAGATATAGGTAGATATTTATAGATAGATAGATATTAGATGTTCTCAGATGTTACTGTGTTGGTAGGATGGTTAAAACAACAATGCGATAAGGGAGGAGAGTATATTTATTAGCTGTAATATCACTTTATATACTCTTATATTTTTAATTTTATATATTATCTAAGCATTATTAGTTCATTTTTCCCTGATATAATTTTAGTATATTTAATTTAATCTTCTTTGTAGTAGTGACATATACATACTCATGTTTCATTTCTCTACAGCCCAATAGTATCGGCAAATTACGTGTGAAGGTTGGCTGGCCTCAACAGAATGTTTAAACTTTCGCTCTTTGCACCGAAGGCTAAGAATTTGTTTTTGCACTATTATGGCTACTTATTTGTAACCTATACTGTCGGGTTGTACTTTTATTTATGCTTTGCTTATTTAGAGCTATAGCTATTTAATGTATATTATATTATTAATACTTATAATATATATATCGGGACGAAGGAAGGAGGATAGGAAATATATTGTAGAAAATAACTAGAAAAATTTCATTGCCCTTTTCTAGAGGAAAATATCTAAATGCTTTTAAAATTCGAAGAACTTTTCTTTAATTTACAAAATAACATATATTTGTCCATAAAAATAATTTAAAACATTTAGATTTTATATATTCTACTCTTTAACTAATAATATCTTAAACATTCTTCAAAAATAATTAATCTCTGAATTAACAAAATTTAATCTAACATTTTAGTTTTGTAATATACTTCAAGTCAAGAAAAGACGTTTTATCAAACTACGAGACTTATTTCATTTTATATAGATATTTTATGAGTAATTTAAATGTATATATATATATATGTGTGATTGTGTGTTAAGCATACATATATTAAGTTATAGGTAACTGATTAAATTAGTTTTAAAAAATTATATATAGGAGTTTTATGCTTTTTTAGAAAAATATTTTCCCATTTTTGAAATAAATCTAAAAACTGTTTAACTTCAAGCTGAAAATATATAATAAATGGCTTTTTTCTTATTTTTAAATTAATTTAATTAACTTTAAACCAAATATATATGTAAAATAAATTAAAATTTATAACTACGTATGTTTTATTTCCTATTAAATATTTAACACATAATTCGTACAGGACGAAAAGAAAGAATTAGATTTTCAAGAAGTTTTCTCTTTTGCAGTAGTTCGTATGTCTTTTAACGTATTTTTGACTTTTGATGCTACAATATTGAGGAATCTCTAATGCTTTCAGAAAAAATGTACAGTTATAATGGAAAAACAACAAATTTATAAGATAAGTTATTTAATTTCTCTTTATCTGTGCTAAATATTTGAAATTGCATAGCACAATTTATTAGAACTTATTAGAGATCTATTGAAGTATGTGTTGTTTCCAATCCCCTTGGAACAGGAAAGCCAATACCAAGTCCATTTGACCTTTCCGCGTAATAGTCTCACACACCAGGCCTTGCTCTTCATACAACTGTCGCAGGGAAATGCCCCAGCAGTTCAGAAGATGAGCAGGAGAAGCGAGGAGAGAGCAGGGACAGGTAAAGAAAGACTTAACACCCTGCACAAAAGTCATACTACGCAGGTGACCGCTTCTAAAGCGTGCCAAGGCCGTCTGATGAGCCCTGGAACTCTTGTACTGTATAGATAGGCCAGGACTCTTAGCTGCGTACCAGTGGTGAGCAGAAAGGTTTCACCAAGTCAAATTCATTTTTTTGAATGAATGAATTTCCGAATGGGTTAAGACAGTAGAACTGGGGTTAGGGAGATTACATCCCCTACCAGCCAGCTCATCAGAGCTTCGTTCCCAGGCACACCCACATGTGATGGAATCCACTGAAGACGTACTTGTTTCCTCTGACCAAGCCTAACTAATTTGGATAAAATATCTAGACCAGTACTGTTCATAATGTTTGTCCAGAGCCTGTAACCCTTACAGGGCGCGTCCCCAGGTGGCGGATCGGGGAATGCCTCTATTGGTTTTCCAATAGGTGGTAGAAGGGAAATGAAATACCTTCCGTGGACCAACAGGAAAGAGGTTTAGTCAGTCTTCTGCACAAGTGGTTTCTCGCCTAAAGGGAAGCTGCATAATACCCTTCGCCATGGACCAAAGTAAGGTTATATTGAAGTATACTAACTATTAATGAAATTATAATTTCAAGTACAAAATTGTGCTCTAACAAAATGATAATTCGCCGGATTTATTCAGGTTCTTGACAGCAGGGGAAAATGCTTTTCGTTTGCATATGCTAGAATAGATTCTGGATTTTTTTGCAAATAATATAGCTTATTTTGCATACTCTCACCACATACTTACCTTTATTCATATACTCTATAACTTTAATAATGAATTAATAAATGCTTGCTACAAATTTATGAATGCAATAAGAAAGAAGATATTTTAACTCTTCATGAATCATTTATTTTATTTTAATTATTAGCTTATTTGAAAAATATCTAGAACTTTAAATATATGTATATAAATAGTAGTGTAGATTCGTTAAATAATTAATACACTTCAAAATTTGTATTCTAATTTTTTTAAAAATATTTTATTTATGCAATGGCAATTGTGTTCTTAAGTAATTGTGATAATCGAATTCTGCTGTTAAAATATTAATTTAAAAAGGGCAATACTTTTCCTCTCGAAATATCTTGCTAAATTCTATTAAATTTAGAATGTCGCATATAGCTAAAAAATAAATGTTATACAAATAAATAACCGTTATTGCCCGAAGAGTTTCATTATTTGATTAAACATATTGCTTTCGAAATTCCACGTTATCCCACGTAAATATTTCCCTTCGTATTCAATTAACTCTTAGCGCCGAATCTGACAACTTCTTACCTTCAGATTTTTTTTTACTTCCGAGATTTTTATTATTGAAAAAGAGGGAACCAAATATTTACACTGCGGAAGCCGATACATCATTTCTTATTAACGGTCCTCGAGCTTCCGTGGCAAAAAAAAAAAAAAGATTACTTCCTCTACAAACATCTATTTAAATCCTGCATCTAACAAGCCAAAGGTGGCTTAATCTTGCTTCTTGTGGAACCTATACTAACAAGCAAGAATGATTACAAGAACTTTAAGCAAACATCCTTCCTATTCCAAGTGAGAGAATGGAAGACGAGAAGAAGAAAAAAGTAGTTCCCTGAACAAACAATACTTTTAAAAGTTGGTGAGGAGCAATTTGTAAGGAGCTGCGGTTGTTTGATATATCACCCTGTCGACTCTGACGGGTCCCAGCGTATCTTAATGGCGTCATTTGTCAACCCGGTTGGAGTTCCGGTTGCCCAAGCTTCATCCAGGCCTCTTCAT
This sequence comes from Trichonephila clavipes, assembly GCA_019973935.1. Lineage (NCBI taxonomy): Eukaryota > Metazoa > Arthropoda > Arachnida > Araneae > Nephilidae > Trichonephila > Trichonephila clavipes. The sequence continues at coordinate 20,271 of BMAU01002695.1, read as the reverse complement.
TGGTCTACGGAATCTGTTGGTTCTTTGGATATAGTCCTGATAGAGACTGAAAAAGAAAAGGAGTAGTCATGGTACATTACAGGAAAAAATATTAGGTTATGACTATTAATATTTTATTATTGAGTGTGAAAATAGTGCTAAATGATCATTTAAAAAAAAAGCTGGTATTAAAAGATTTTTATTATGCTCAGTTTTTGAGAAAAAAACTATGTCGTCTCTGTAACAAGTCATGATAATGAATTTTATTCCAAACTTTTATATACGTATATATAAGTTGAGCATAAGACGAAATTATAGTTATCAGTTGGATTTACTGTATCGGGTTTCAGGTTATTGAACACATTATTAAAGACATTTATAATTATCTGGTTAATAAATTCAAAATAAATGTTGAGAAAATTAATGAACCTATTACAGAGTACTGCACTTTATTATTAATGAATCAAACTTTTGACAAAATAAATTTTTCTAATGTATTTAATAGACATTTGTCACTTTTTCCTGTTAGAAATAGGGTTGTTAAGAAAGCATTTAAATATAACACAGAACGATGGGAAGATTTATCTTTAATTACAGTAATAGTTCACCTTCTATTAACATAGAAGATTTATATATGTAAAAACTATAATGATTTTTTTGACGGTTATCATAAACATGTAGTTACTGGCAACTTAGACATAATCAATGACAAAATTTTAAAGGTATAATGAGTAAAGGCACTAGTTTCTAATAATAACTGTTTCTAATAATAACAATTTTGTTAAAACACAAATTAATAAAAATATAGATAATTTTATTACAAAATCTGCAATTAAATATGGACTACCTATAGAGGCATTTGATGAGTGTAAGTACAATATTTTAAAAAACCTTATGAAATTTAGCTACCATTCTCAGTACGAATTTACTTTTAAAGATATAAAACAGAAAATTTATTAATTTCAAAAGAATTTTATCATCGTTTACATTGATAAAGTACCTGGTAACTATATGCTGTGATTTGTAAGTAATTTTATTATAATATGCTTAATGAACACTTTTTAAATAATGAATCTTTTAAAAAATTAGATTTGTCACATAATGAAATTAGTAATCGTATTATTGCTTTTTATAAAAAAAATTAGGTTTTTGTGTTCCTATAAAATTAAGTATTCATATATATTTTTAACACCAAAATTCCATAAAAGTCCTGTTAAATTTAGAACTGTGACAAATGGTTTTAAAACATATATTACTACTGCAGGCAAATTACTTCATAATATTATACAAAACCTTATTAATCAGCAATGTAATAAAGCTATAATTAAAAATAGTAAAGAAATTTTAGATTTTTTCAAAAATAAAAATATTTATTCAGTTCATAGTTACGACTTTGATGATTTTTTTTAATTCCATTGATATTAATGATATTATTAAAGTAAATTTAGAAAACCACAGTATATATAATCTTAATATTAATTTTAACAAATTTAAAACACTCTCATAGATTTTGTTTTAAAAGAAAATCACATTAATTTTTTAATGGTTCATTATATAAACAAAATAAAGGTCTGCCAAAAGGAGGCTCAGCAAGCAATATTTTGGCTAATTTATATTTAAACTTTTATGAATATAATTATATTATTAATAATGACTATTACATTTTTAGATATATTGATGATTTAATTATTTTTGGTAAAAAGGATACTTTAAATCCCAATATTAGTTTTTATCCGGCTTATTTAAATTTTGTTAAAATTAATAATAATCCAATTAAAACTAATTACTTAGATGTAACATTGTATATTAAGGATTTGAAATTACATAGTAATATTTATGATAAAAGAGATGCCTTTAATTTTAACATTCTTAAAGTGCCGTACTGGAATTCAAATTTATCAATATCTATATATAGAAATATTATTTTTAACTATATTTATAGTAATAAAGTTTTAGTTAGTGATAAAGCTAATATTTATTTAAACATTAATAACTTTATTATACATTGCATTGGACATGGATATCCTGCTAACTTTCTTTACAATTATATTTCTATTAGTTCTCAATGATATACACACACAATTTGTGTTAATAACTTATTGACATTATGTTTTTTTTAACTAATTATACAATTATTAAGTAGATGGCGCCACATGTTTAATAAATCAATAACATTATTTAAATATTTCTAGGATTTATCTATATTTTTTCACTAATAATTATATCAATATATACTTATGATTTTTAAAAGTATATATATATATATATATATATATATATATATATATATATATATATATATATATATATATATATATATATATATAACTTTATATTATTCTATCATAATTTAACTTTATGCGGAACTGTTTTCCCTCTCTTGTATTTGGCGGGAAACATAACCAGCTGTTACACTCCCGAAGTAAGTCTTACTATCTACGTTTTGCATCGAATTTAAATCTATACTGTGAATAATAGTAGGCTATAATTTTATAATTATATTTTATTAGTTAAGTGATTTTATTATAATATTTAAATTCCTCCAAATGTTATTATTTCCTTTTCTCTTGGTACGTAGTATGACAAACTACAGGTGAAAGTATGCTAGCCCTAAAACTTGTTTAAACCTGCAATACTGGTTCCTAAGGCCAGGAGTTTGTTATTGCACTACTGTGCCTATCTCTTCCTATTTAGTATAGTTATCTTAGGTTCTATAACTATCTGTGTATTTTTGTATTTTGCATTATATTATATATAGTTTCGTTCAAATTTTTAATTGTTAATGAAATATGTTTTATTTATCCATTCAAGTTCAACTACATTTTTTAAACTTGTAGTGGATGACACTTGATGCTAATACAATTTTTTCAAATATGAATTCATTATTTTTTTAATTAATGAATGAATAGAAGATAAAAGTAATAGTTAACCAACACCACCCCATTTATAAAAAGAACATTCACTCACTGTGTCCTTGTAGTGCAAAGGATAGCGCGTTAAATTGACCCTAATTATATATATATATATATATATATATATATATATATATATATATATATATATATATATATATATATATATATATTACTTGTTATTTTGATTCTTAAGAGATAAAAAAATGTGTTTGAACTTTTTTTCAAAGTCAAACAGTTTAGTTTCTCACGATAAACGTAAATTGAATCATGGTAAGATCCAAACACATTTACAAAGAAAAGGAATATTCATAAAAGTAATGCAATAACAACGAAAAAAAATGTTGTTCCAAATTCAGCTCAAATCTACTGTTTCTGAAGAAATTCATACCGCTAACAAAACCGTTTAAATATACAGGAAAATATAATTTTTGGGTAACACAATTAATAACCTCTTCCGATTCCAAAGAAATTCTTGCACAGAAATATTAGAACAAAGAGCAATGTACATTTACATTTTTTATTGATATCTTTATGAATTTGCGATAACAACTGGTAATTACATTCTAATGTGTGAAATATTTCTTGTGTTAACCTCAACTGCACAGATAAGCTTTGAAAATGTGATCATTCATCCTTACTGGGTGTGTCCTAAGTAATACGATTGCTTTTACTGATATAGCCCCTCACTGCATAAAGAATTTATAAGAATTTCTGCTGTGAATGGATTAGTTTACGTTATTATATATGTTAGTGTAGTACAGGCTTATATATTATAAAACGTACTTAAACCGAAAGAAAAGATTAGTAAAAGTCGTAAAACTGCAGCATTTTTCACGCCGAAAAATTGATAAAAGCAATAGATTGTAAAAGTTTTAAAACAGCTCACTTTGACTATACTTCTATAGAGCAGTCGTAAAAAGAATTTGAAATATGTTTCTCTCATAATATGACAAATATCTTAATCAAATTCTTTTTTAAAAAATAATTTTTTTAGATTTTTTTTATTGCATAAATTTTAAACATGATAGAGATTTTTGTATTTTACCAAATATGAATGTAAAAATTGATTGAGAATTGAACATGAACGTTGATCTAAAAACAATTGATTGCTGATGAGTTTATTTTAGTTCCGAGGAAGTCTGTTTTAAATCAAATAAAATAACACATAAAAGGAAGTTATTATTTTTTAAATAAATTTCACACATTACTTTCTTCACGAATATAATACCAAATATACATTTATATTTTGATATTTTACGTAAACTTTCCTTTTGATAGTTAGAACCCGTAGAATTGTCTTTTCTTTTCTAAGGTCAATGTGTTTATGATTAAGAAAATCTATTAAAATCTTTTAAGGAGGAATTCATTTTACAGAGACCTTTATGATAAACACAATCTCAAATCTCTAAAAGCCAGTAAACATGGGGTGTTAAAAGACACATTTGATCGTATCAGTTTATGGAGGTCATGAGAGAAATTTTTAATAATAACATGAGATGAAAAATGATTGTAATGAAGTATTTACGTTATGATGCAATTGTTAGATTCTTATCTAGAGCTTTTTTTCTTTTTTAAGAAGAGAAGCTACACACTCATGCGTGCTTTGGATAAATTTGCTCTTAGTATAAATTTTTGAAAGTCAAGATTTTAACAAGTGAGCATTCCCACTCAAAGCATTTCTAACAAAATACAGTCGAACATTCCTATTACGAACCTCCATATTGCGAATTGTTCTATATAGAGAACTTTTTCCTGGAACCAAGAACATTTCACGATTTTCCTTATAAAATAACCTCCCTATAGAAAAGTGCATTTTCTACATAAACTTTTTTTTCTTGCAACTCAATTTTTTTCCTCGCTATTTTTTAAGTATTCCTGGACTTTCAAGTCATTTTCTATTAATACGTTTAAAAGTGGACATAAACCTTAAACTGGTTTTATTAGGTACCTAACTCACCGAGAGCAATAGAATTCTGGGAGTTTCATCCAAGAAATACAACCTTTAACCCTCCATTGTACAGTTCACTATAAACATCTCCGATATCCATTTTCACCATCAGTGGAGTTTTGGTATTAAAATAATGTATGTTTAAAATTACTTGTATGATTTAAATCAGAAAATGTCTTTAAAATTCATTAATTTTAATATAAAATTATTTTTTCTTAATGTTGAAATTACAGTGTATTCCTCGGCATTCTTTTTTCTTGTTCTCCTAGTATTTTTTTTCTTTTTGTGGGTAAGATATATAAAATAAATAGCTATTAATTTACAAAAAGGTGTGAATAATTACTTTTTTTAGTATATAGCAGTGCTTCTCAAATTTTCAATGTACGCGACCCACTACTCAATCATCATTTTCATCTCGCCTCCCTCCATACAATAACAATGTATTGAGTTCAATAATGCTATACTTTGACACTAAATCTACAATATACGACTGTAACATCGTATGTGCCAGCAACATATATAAATGTCTTGATCAGCCAAATCATTAATTTTCTGGATGTATATATACGTATTTCCGAAATACGATCTTTTCTGAGCAGTGCTATTCAGAAAATTATTCCGTGGGCTGCGGAATGCAATGAAGTATCTTGACAGTGTTTGCGAAGGATTTACTTATTTCAGAGGATTTGCTTATTTATTTTTCTCCTCCTCCTAAAAAAACATCAAAATACGCTCGTCTACGGGGTAAACGGTGGTGTAACTTTTAATCAGCAGTTAAGGAATTAATTATAAACCATACAAATTACCAAGATAAGCGATGCAAGCCCATGAGGTCATTGAAAATTATCAAACTTAGTACTGTTAAGTTAATTATGAAACACATTGCGCTGTAGTGATACATTTATAAGTGTATTACATCAGTGTAAATGTGTATGTTTTTTTATTATGTCATAATATATTTTGCTTTGCTTTCTTTCAGTAAATTAATAAATTTTTAAATAACCTTTTGTTTTCGACCTTTTTTTATGCTCGCGCCCCCTAGTAGAGTTATCACGTCCCTCAAGGGGGGTGCATGCCCTACAGTTTGAGAAATGCTGGTATATAGAGTTCATGAATTTAAAATTTGTTTCATGTGGTGTATAAAGTATATTGAAAGATGCATCTCTGTATAACGAATTTTCCATATAACGAACTTTTTTCCGGGATTTAGCGACTTCGTTATACAGAGGTTTGACAATATAATCATTTTGCCTCAAAATACAAAGTAATTATTTAATTTTAGATTAAGAATAAAAACAACAAAACCAGATAACATATATTTGATTAATTTAACGTGGAGTTGAAAAGAAAATCTTTTCTTAAAGACTTCCAAACACAACTGATTTATTTAGTGCATTAAAAAAATTTATGATTTATAAAGGTCTGTCACAAATGGCTGATGAAATATGAATACTTTGGAAGCTTTCCAATCTATCCATATTTCATGAGAAATTTTTGTGGCAGGCACTGAATAAATCACTATTTAATCGCATCAGTACAATTAAGATCGCAGTTAGCAAAGAGCTCACGCTGCAGTCACAAGCTCACATAAACTGAGCTTAACAGCTAAAAAACAACCAGATAACAATGCATGTATAGTGCAAGCAAAAAGACAATTGCCCCCACCCTCTCTTTCTTTCATCCAAAAAGACCAAAAACATAAATCAATTTAACATTTAGGAAAGAGAAGAAGAATCTGGAAATGATATGCAAGAAAAAGCCAAAGCTGGACCTTTTTCCATTATATTAACAAGATTAAAGGACTGTGCTTCCTTCTCTTTGGCAGTGTGCCTACTTCGCAGTGAGTGAGGTCCCTGTAAGTGAGAACACAAATTCAATTTCGCTCTGTCCCGGATATTTTTTTGGCGAGATTAATTTACGAGATACAATGCTTTCTGCAGAAATAGAGTTCCTACAGAAAAAAAAATCTGATGTAAGAGATGGTTGAGAATGGAGTTAGTGGTGTAAATTTATCTTCGCAAATAATACTCTTTTTTTTTTTGCATTTATCTTCAACATTTTTATACGTAATTTTTGGTTTAATTTACATTCTATTTGTCTTTAGGCGTCAGTAAAGATATTGATGAGTTCCAGGAATGACTTACTAGCTAAAAAGAATTAAAACTGGGGTTAAGGGTTTTTCCTAATTAATCAATAAACTTTTTGTGTCTTTGAAAAAATGAGTTTCATTATGTTTGGATTGTAAAATATACCTTTTTAACTTACTTTTGAAATCTTTCTAGGGATCTTTTTTCAAAAAGAATATTTTTCTGATTAGAGCTTGTCTTTTAATCTGATATCTCTTTCAAAGCCGCTTTAAATAACAGAGTTTGCTATTATTCCAAAATTTTCGTAATTACTAAAAGATAATGCCAAGACAGGTATTCTCGGGTATTCAATAACCTACGTCAAAATAATTTCTAAACTCTCATAATAAATTTACATCGTTGTTACTTTTGAAGGATTTTCAAACAAACTGAATAAAATCAGCAGTTCTGGAAGCCACAAAAAATACAATACGAGCTTAGAAATTTCGGGAACATAATACTCAATACCTATTTACACAGGAGTACGAAAAATATCAAACAATAAAGGTATATAAATATATATAAAATTATTATTTCACTTGTATTGACCAAAATTTGGAATGGCCATCCATGTAACTATCCTTAATACAACACTATCACTAAACATATAAATTTATAACACAATGTCATAACTAAAAAATTGCTATAAAAGTTCCACATCTTTAATTAATGATCCATGGACTTTAGTACTAACAAGTATTTTGCATTTGAAATAAATTACAAAAACTTTTATAGATTTCTTTTGCCCGATATTTTGCATTCTTACTGTTTCTTTGGATAGCTTAATTTTTTTTCTACCTCAGTGACTTAAACTTATCTAGAATCAAACTTTATTTCTTAAAACAAAAATCCATTTTGTGTCATTCCTCTTAAATGGCGCTCTAGAGCCTTTTTTAACACATGCGGGTGACTATTTCCATTTTTAAAAAAACTAAATGCACAAATACCTTGGGTCAAGTATAACAGAATTTAAATAGTAATATTTCTGTAAATGTTACGCATTTTATTCTTATTTCTCATCTCTTATTGTTTTATAGTAGACAGTGAATTTTGGTGCATGATTGATTCATAAATTTGACAACATAAAATGCTATATTTTTAATAGTATCTCTCTTGTATAAAAATGGGAAATTTCTAAGTCTAAAGTTCTAAACTTTTCCTTTGATAAAACTGAAAATTTTCTTAAATATTAAAATAAAAAAATTTAGTCTTAACGTTAATTTAAGTTAATTTAATTATAAATAGAGTGTAAACTTGCAGCAATAATGAATCGTTTAAATAACTTTTCATTTCAATGACCCAATCATTTTTTTCGGTTACTTTGTCCTATACAAGTGCAGAAAATCGCTCTTTTTCTGTTACAGTGGATTGCTTGTTTCATCAGTTGTCATAAAGAAGCTGTCAATCTCCAGCTGGATGATTTTCAATCAGTTTTCTGACAAGGGCTTATTTACACATAGTATATAAACTTTAGGTTTGAACTTTTCCGTCTTATTGAATTCACACGTTCAGATAATATTTCTAATCTCATTGGAATTTTTTTGGGGGTAAAAGAGAATTTTATCTTTCAAAACTTAATACTCTTGATGTTTACATTGTAAAATGTTTTATGACAAAAACTTTCAAATTTGTTTCACATTAAGAAATTTAGCTAATCATTGTGTCTGTATCGTTAAATAGTATCATAATTATTAATTGTTTAGAAATAATACAGCTGTTTTCTGAGAACATTTGTTATTGCGTATATTTTATATCAGGGCTTTGGACCGTAAATTTTTTCGTTCCGGTTCAGTTAAAAAAATATATATATATCGGAACAATTCCGGTTTTCATTCCACCAAAAATAACTATTTTCGATTCAGTTCCGAATGAATTACTTTATGTTATGTATATTCTTATTTGCAATAAAAATATAATTCTATCATAAACATAAAATGTAATTTTATCATAAACATAAAATGTAATTTATCATAAATATAAATGTAAATTTTATCATAAACTAAACTGTAATTCTATCATAAACATAAAATGTAATTTTATCATAAACATAAAATGTAATTTTATCATATAAACATAAACTGTAATTCTATTATAATCATAAAATGTTATTTTATCATAAACATAAACTGTAATTTTATCATAAACATAAAATGTAATTCTATCAAACTTTAGAAAATTTTATTATTTTTTAATTGGTACATTATAGGAATTGATACAATTATTCAGCTTGTACGATACGAGCGGTAAACAGAGAACGTCGAGCATTGGTATTGTTATTCATTATCAAAATCACATTTGACAACTAGGTTCATGATACAGGTTTGTATAGACTCAAAAACTCTATACAAAAAGTCTATACAAACATCCGCAGATGATTGCAAGCTGAGAGAGATGCAAAAAATATATAACACATACTGATATTTTTCTTTAAAAAATCCTCTATACTTCTGGTTCCTTCATATAAATTAAATCTGCCTTCTACAAGTAGTTCCATGCGAAGCTGAAACAGAAAAACAGTAGTGAACATCAAAACAGGAAATAAAGAAGCAATATACATGTAGTGATGAAACTTTTATGGTTGATGTTAAATTAAAAATATCCAAATTCAAAAATGTTAAATTAGAAAATATGAAAATATTCAATATTTTGTCTCCAGTAACAAAATAATTGAAGATATGTCGAACCGAAATAAACCGATATTTTTTTTCTTTTCGGTTCCGGTTTTCGTTCCGACTTAAAAACGGGGGTTTTTTTTTCGGTTTTCGGTTGAGTTCTAGTTTGAAGCTCTGTTTTATATATCCTTCGTTCCATCTGTGGATTTTGAAATCTCTTTTTAAACAAAAGTCATATTTGGTAATTTTACAATGGTTTTTGCAAAGAATTCAAACGAAAAATCAAATCAACTTCAAAAAGTAATGTTAAATTTAATTCGATAAAGTAAAAGTAACCTTTTGAACGAATAATGAATCAGTATCCAAATATGATTCTTTCACTACAGAATCATAATCCATACTACAACGCTCATAAAATAAAAACGTTTAAATGCTAATGAGGGCACATGAACCAACTTTAGGAAAGACATTTTCATTGCTTTGGATCTAAAATTCATGCATCTCTATTCTAAATATAATGTACCTGCATATCTTTTCTTAAATTTTACATTAGTTAGCTTTACCTCCTAACATATGGCCATTCATGCCATCAAAATCTGTACCTTGATAAAAGATCTAAAGTACATCCCCGGAGCTATAATTAGAAGAGTATCGCATTGCAAGATGACAGTAACTTCCACCTTTCATCGAAAGAAAGAATCATTAACCTGGGTTTGTCTTCAATATTAATGCGTCTTTATCCGGAAATGAGAGACGGGAAATCTTTGAGAGATCTCGGCTCCTTTCTCTTGTCTAATAGAGGAATTCTTTCACAAAGACTCTTCAGGGGCATTCACTAAATAAAAACGAACCATCTATTGCAAATAAATAATAGACGATTAAATTAATGCATTTTAAGGTTTAGAAAGTTGTTAGATATGTATTTATCGCATTTAAATGATTGATTGTTTGGTATGCGTGTTAGATCATAGTTATACAAATAGCTCATATTTATCGATAACTGTGGCACAATTTTGAATGAAAACTTTGAACAGTCAATTAGTAAAATAATTTTATATTAGTAGAAATGTTACAAATGGCTTTCTTCTTGCAGTTTTGACACTATTAATAATTTTTCCTAGCATTTTATAACACCAGTATTTTGAAATGATGTTCAAAAGAAGGAGATATAAATAACGTTGTCCTCTGTTCTATCTGGTTCTTGAAACTATTTACAGATTGTTTCAAGAACCCAACAAAGTATACTTGTGGAAGTACCTTGCTTGGAGAATGAGGAGATCGAGTTAATATAAACAAGAAATGAAAACAGTAAACGAGTATCTTTTATTGTGTGCGTGTGCGTTTGTGTGCGTGTGTGCGTGTGCGTGTGTACCCATCCGCTTCTCTGGTTATTTCATGATATTATGTATAGTATTTTATATATAATTTATATTTAATTTCTGAAACGGAAGTATGTTTGTTTTTTACGCCTCATATCCTACTTGAGAGCCAATTTACCCAAAACTCATTCTTAGCAGTTGTTTGGGAGTGGACCCTATGTGTTGCTCTCAGGAATCCAGACGAGGATGTTTCTCTCTCGGTTCCTCGGGGAGTATGTCGATACACTGCAATATACACCGTAATTCCACGCTCTCTCTCGTCTGATCTCCTACACACACACTGAAACTCCGACTCTCGTTTTTCTTCATAAACTTAATCGCACATGCTCGAACCGCAGATTTATACTGAACAAAAAAACATCTCTCTCAAATTTCAAGTTTATACGTCTAACAGGTCTCAAACGAGACTTTCTCCCGTAATACTCCCTGGGAGTCTATTTCATCAAAAAGCGTTCTTAATATATCTCTGCTTAACAAAACAAAAAGACCGACTTCCAAATGGAAAGGGAATTGTTTAGAAGATGTTAAAGATAATTAGACATGATTTTAAGGAATTAAAGTCCAATTCTTTTTATATAAAGAGGTGATGCCTATAAGAATGTTTTTCAATTCAACTCTACAATTGAAAGCTTATAATTTTAGGACTTAAATATCATTATTTTATATATATATAAACTGTACATATATATATATATATAAACTATATATATATATATATATTCATTCAAGATCATGAAGTACACCATGAAAAGGATGGTTAATGTCTAGTATACAAATATACACACACACATACATTACAAATATATATATATATATATGTGTGTGTGTGTGTGTAAATAATTCCCCCTAGCATCCTTTTAATTAACTCTTTTAATAATATTCAAATAATTATTTGGTTCGAAACTATCACCCTGATCTTAATCGTAATGGACTGATATTATTACATCATAAAAATCCCTTTCCCACCCATTGTAACTAATAAGAGCTCTTATTACAAAAATGTAGTCGGGTATAAAAACCGATGTCTTTGGAAATTCCGTCTCTCTCTCCCCCCGCTCTTTGTCTGATTGCCGTCATCACGTAAGAATGTAAATAACTACAGTAATAACTTACAATTATTTTTACCACTCTCCAGAAATATTATAGAAATATTTCATTTATAAATATATATATATATATATATATATATATATATATATATATATATATAATTATATATATATATATATATATATATATGTATATAAATTTATATATTTATAGTTATATAATAATAATTTCTTTTAATTTTACTTTAGCCCCTTTTAATTTGTAATGGTCTTGACCCTTTCGTTCTAGCGTGTAAATAATTAACTGGCTCGCCCGTCTGACGGGATTTAATCGTAACTGTGTCCCCTAAAAATTAAAAGCTCTAGTTTTTAAAATAATCTTGGATAAACATCATCACACGATATCTTTCCGCCAATCATAAGCTCCACCCACGGAAGTCATACGAGTTTGGAACTTCCAGTTGCAGCTTCAGATAAAAACAGAGACTGTGGAAAATCCGCCTCCCCCTTTTTGTATTCACCATGTTATAAGGCGCGTGTCTTAACTGTATTCTATGTTTATGCCGTAAGTGTCGCCTGGATGGTTTTTTTTTAGAGGGGGTCGTGTCTAAATGTGAAATAAAGTGAATTACCATTCAAAAAGACTGCCTCATTAATACCAACTGTATTAGAACAGTATTCCTAAATAGGATCATCGTTAAAGGAAACCTTAATACTCGCCACGTCTTTTCACATATATACAATATACATTGAAACAACTACAATATACATAGCAATATACACTGGTGTGCAAAAATTAAGGACGAAGTCGAAAAATTAACATATCAGCTGAACGAAGAGGCAGAGTGGACAGAAAGACCAATCAGGAGATTAAGTAAGATGATGTACGGTAGCACATGAGCAGATGTGCAGGTAGACGTAATGGGGGAGTGTCTGAGTAGTATAAAGCATGTTGTCGGTGTAAGATCAGTATTTCTGGCAAAGAGATTGCACGCCGTATAGCAGTTAAAATCACACCGAGTTGCTGCCTCAGCGAGAAATGGCGAATAATCAATCTGTTAGACGAAATCTGGATGCTTTCACCCGAGGTCGAATCATTGGGAAGTTGGAGGAAAGCCGCAGTGTGACAAGTGTGGCTGCAGAGTTCGGAATTGCTCACAGCATCGTTTCACGACTTTGGAGACAATTTCAAACTACAGGAACAGCTATCCGGGGGTTCAGTAGTGGTCGTCCACGAGGAACTACACCCGCAGATGACCGGTACATTGTCTTACAGGCCAGAAGAAACAGGTGGCAGACAGCGGGAGAAATCGCTAGACACACGACACAGGCGACTGGACGACCGATATCGCGTTTTACCGTGGCCAGAACACTAAACGGTGGTGGTCTGTTTGCACGACGCCCTGTACGCTGTGTACCTTTAACGCCTGCCAATCGAAGAAGGCGTTCTCTGTGGTGCCAGGAACACCGGAATTGGAGAGACAATGAATGGGGACGAGTACTCTTTACAGATAAGAGCAGATTCAGTTTGAGTAGCGATTCTCATCGCATACTCATCTGGAGAGAGCGGGGAAGCCGCAATCATCCCTCGAACATCATTGAAAGGGACAGGTATGGAGGTCGCGGAGTTCTCATTTGGGGAGGCATCATGCTTGGTAGTCGTACAGACCCTTCACATCTTCGACGCAGGTTCAGTCAACGGGACCCGTTATTGTAACGAGATTCTTCTTCCATATGTGCGTCTTTTTAGAGCGCTATGGGTCTGCAGTTCCTTTTCATGGACGACAATGCACCATGTCATCGCAGAGTAGCTGCCGAACAGCTCTTAGAGAGTGAGGATATTGAACGTATGGATTGGCCGGAACGATCTCCGAATCTCAATCCCATCGAGCATGTATGGGATTTTCTAGGCAGATGCTTGGCAGCTCGTACCTTACCACCATTAACGATTCGGGAGCTTCGATTGGCACTGCAAGACGAATGGGCAGCAATGCCTCAACAACTCATTGACACCCTCATTCTCAGCATGGGCAGACGCTGTGAAACCTACCTAGCAGTCAGGGGAGATCATATCCCCTACTAAAGGCCGGATGTTTCTTGCTGGACACCCATCACAGGGATGTTTCGGTCTTCAGTCGCATTGCGCTCCATGCTACTTTTTCAATCAAGCTTCTTTTTATCCCTCTGATTTCTCCTTTAGTAAGTGTTGCTTACATTACACATGTCCTTACGTATTGGGGATCTTACGGTATTAAATGTGTTGATTTGGAAAGCTTTTGTACAAAGTTATATTGAAAAAACCGTCTCGTCCTTAATTTTTGCACACCAGTGTATATACAACATGTATGACACTAACTCGGTATGTATACAATATTTATATTTAGATGAATAAAAAACACAGATAAGTACATTTAAGTATTTAAGTATACGAAAACAATATCATGAGATTATAATATGACTGTAACTCTTCTAATATATATCTGATAACAAGCCCAAAACCTATTATTTTTGAACACATATTTTGAACATACATATTTAAACACCTTTCTTAACTTTACAAGATTTATCTAAAAGTCTAGCGGGAGAAAAAAACACATTTTCAACTTTATTTATTTCGTACTATTTCCAACTACCTAATTAAATAAATTAGGAAATTGGAATCAAGATATTACTGTGAAAGATAAAGTATGAAGAGCTGAGAATCAAAATAATCTCAGACATTTCATCGAAACTCCATAAAATTCATTTGTGGTTTATCAATTCGTCCAACTGCTACAGATCATTATATTTCATAAACTCATTCTAATGGTCGCAAATATTCCTCCTTCCCCCATACTAGAAAATATACTTCTCTCACATATTTCTCCCTTTGCGTAATTACGATCCGTACCTAATGATAATCTGTTGGACGCTACAGTAATGATGACGGCCCCTTTCAAATATGCGTAGCACTCTTGCGTGAGAACACACACTGTAAGGCCTATTACTGATGGAAATATTCCTTGCTTACCCTATCTTCAAATGGACTTCTCGTTATATCGAAAGAGAAAAGTTTCGCTTCTAGCCTAGGAAATTTCGTTTGGCTTAAAGTTTTTAAATATCCCTTTGTGTTTGATTGTAAAAGTTTGAAAACATTCTAAGCAAGTAATATTTAAAAAAATTAAGTCAATTTCTACTTAAGTTAACAAAGAAAATTTTAATTTATTTACTTTTTTATAATAATTACAACTAATATAAATATGTATATACAAATGACAGGATCACAATACTATGTGGCAAAATAAAAAGCGATTTTCCTTGCAGTTTCCCATTTTCCGTTCTATATTTAGTGTTGGGCTATTATTTTTGTTTGTTACAATTTATTCACTAATTAAATTTAAAGTCCAACGCGCTACCCATTACGCTATAATGACACAGTGAGCGATTTTCAGTTTTATGTATGGTATTGGACTATTATTTTTTGTTACTAATTATTTATTAATTAACGGAATAATATTTGAAAAATTGTACTAACATCAAGTGCCATCCACTACAAGTTTTAAAAAACGGAATTGAACTTGAGTGGATGAATAAAAAGTACTTTATCAATGAATGAAAATTTGAACTATATATATATATATATATATATATATATATATATATATATATATATATATATATATATAATATATATGCATATATATGCATATATATATGCATGTATATATATGTATATATATGCATATATATATGCATATATATGCATATATATATGCATGTATATATATGTATATATATGCATATATATATGCATATATATATATATATATATATATATATATATGCATATATATGTGTGTGTGTGTGAACAAGTAGTACAAATTGGAAAATTACTGGGAAAACTAATTAGAGAGTAATGGAGGTTTTAAGAGTTATAATTTTTAGCGTTTCGAATGTTTTCTATAAATATTTAAAAATGATTATGTTAAATTGCTACAAATAAAACACCTGGAATAAATGTGTTAAGTTATGCTAAGATATACATCTATAAATTAAATAAAATGATCTGAAATACATCTCTTTCAGGTCATTCTTCAAATTTTTTATATAATTCGGAGAATGGGCTTCCAACTCGGTTAACAGCCACGTCACTGATTGTGGGTCAGAATTACAAGGTCCATCGCCGATAAGCATCATGCTGCTTCTAATTGCGACGTTAATAGAAGATCTATCGATTAAATTTTATTTCTTTGGGAGAAATTCGTCAATCAATTTTGTTCAGAAATAAAAAGATTTTTTATTCTTTTTGTGGTAACTTTAACTTTTTAAAACAATTAACAGTTTTATGAAGATTATAGAAAAAAATTATAATACTACCTTATATACACTCAAAAGTTTCAATAAAATTAATTTTTGCCTATGCACTTTGTGATACACGACAACAAAAATTCTTACTGAACAATTTACATAAATTTTCCTTGTAAATAGCCAATATGGAAAACAGATTTCACTGTGATTGTTAATTAGTATCATAATACATACATTTAAAATATGAAATTCGTTGAATGATTTCTCATATAAAGTACTTATTGTAAAAAATGAATGAATTATTACTTAAGTTTCATTTCCATCAACGACTTGACTAAAAATTTCGTTTAAGCTTTAGCTTATGTGAATAGAAATACATCCTGAATTTTTAATATAAATTATCTTAAATTTCTTACAGCATTTTTTACTTTTTAATGATCGAAATAAATTTTGATAGTAGCCCATTTCATAATTAAATTCATTTCAAATAAGTAAATAACTTTCGAAAAATTATGAATAGTTTTCTTTTATCTATTGCTAATTTGTTTATTACTGGTTTATTTGATATAAATTCTCCTTAAATATTAAATTGATATAAAAACAAAATTTCTGTCTTCAGGTTTCCGTAAAAACTTTAAAATCAATCCAATATGGAAAGCTTTCTTTTAAAAACAAGTAATATAAAAATATTAAAAATATTAAGCCAATTCCTACTTAAATCAACAAAGAAGAATTTTATTTTAGCTACTTTATTATTAAATAGTTACCATTAACATAAATATGTATATACATATGACAGAATCACAACATTAAGTGGTAATTATTTTTTATTAATTATCAATAAAGTATCGTATTGTCATCCAAAACAATCGTGTTAATAAAATTTCAGTTCAACTGAATCCTTTAAAAGTGAGACAAATAAATCTGAGAAAGTGTGTGTGTTTTGACCCAATTCACTTAAAGTGAAACCAACGTGGATGTATCTGTAATTCCTTAAAGAACTAGTTTTAGTCAATTAATTTTAATTAATTATAATTAAATTATCGTATTTTTATCCCAAACAATAGTGTATAGAAAATTTCAGCTCAAATGAGCACTTTAAAATGTGAGAAAGAAATCTTTTCAAGTTTTGACACAAGTCGCCAAAAGGGTCGCTAAGTCGTCAAAAATGATGCCAACGTTGCTGTATTTGTAATTCTTTGAATAATTAGTTTTAATTAATTAGTTTTTATTAATTATAATTAAATTACTGTATTGTCATCCAAAATAATCATGTATATAAAATTTCAGCTCAATTGAGTGCTTTAAAATGTATTTTATTAACGCGATTGAAAATTCCACCAAGATAAATAAATAAATATATAGAGAGTGTGAGCTAATAATAGGAATAAAAAATATATGCTTCAGATCTAATGGAACTGTATTTTTATTTCTTTTCTCATTACAGTTCTTCATGTTCATTTTATTCAGTTGAATGGTTATACTCACAAACATCGAAGACGAGGATGCTCCGTCAATTGGCTTGTTCTGGCCTGGAATTCCAACAAAAATGTTGTACTGAAAAAGAGAGATGCTGCATATTTAATGAAATTGCGTCTCCCATGTCATTACGTAATGAAGCGGGGAAGTTAGTGAGTTGTTCCATCATAACTATAGCTCAAAAAGTTTTAAATTTCGTCTTCAATATTCTTCATGTCACTCTAGCACCGACGCAAACTTTTTATCCCTTCTGAAGCATTTACCAGTCACAAAATCTTCACATCTCTTATATCTGTTAAGAGTCCTGTGAGCCCTTAAGGAAAATATGATAGTCTGTACTATCGTTCGTTTGTTTGAATGCAATGAACACAAGAGTTAAAGAAACGACCGCAGAACAGTAGTTCCGAAACTCACCAACAAATGTAAAAAGTTTATAACTATTTGATACTTAAAAGATTAAATGGCAAGAGTTTATAGCTTTAGAATATGAAGGAAGCTTCAAAGTATGTAACAGAATTGTCTTTTTTTAAAAAAAAAAATATTGCGTGATGCGTTTTGTATAACTAACACACATTCAGCCGTAGTTTGGACACCGGCTTATAATGTACACCTTTACTTTCAAATTGTTTTTCTATCTTTATTTCTAATGGATCTGTGGATTGGTGTTTTACCATTGCAGACCTATTACATTCCCCGGGAGCTGGTATCTCGCCTTAGTGTGTCTACATATAGGGGGTATACCAATCACTGCAAGTAATGACGCCCAGTTTCCACACCAGAGTTAGGCAACTGAACTTGGATGATGCGAAATTGCACGAGGAGTTAATTTTTTTGCGATAACCCAAACAAAACATGCACTCAATGGTACTTTTACATGCCACATAACCCTACAACATGAATGCTGTCGATTTTTTGTATCATGAAAATTCACCGACATGCGCTCCGGTGGAATTCGTAGACTTGGGCATACAAGGACAACACTAAACGAACAACGCCAACCAGCCGGTACTTTTAAACTGTACTTTTTTGTGTTTGTATATTCGCAGTTTTCCATATACCCTTTTTACGAAGAAATTTAAAATGTGAAGTGTTCTCAATATTTAAGTCATTTTTATTCGAGATATTATCCCAGGCTTTTGAACAATGGTATACTTCGAAAACTGCATTCGTAAATCACAATAAAAGAGTGCGGTGAGACAAAATTTATAAGATATTTCATTGTCGAATGTTTATAAAGTATGTCACTTCTTTTGAGCAAACAATATTTAAATTTAAGTAGAAATCTTACTTTCACATATGCCCCTCTATTTTCAAAGCTATCTTTTTCACATACACGCACCCATAAATTTCGAACTTATTTTTTGTGATAAAAGTCCACGTTATACGCTGTAATATACGTTAAACACTGTCTTTATATTCTGGAGGACCCAAGTATATTAAATTCCCGTATATAATAATTTACATTTGAATGAAAGATTATACTCGCGTTAGTTCACTAGACATTATATCTTTTAAAATATAATATTCTCTTGCAGAGAACCTTCTTTCTGTTTTTTCTTACTATCCCCATTAGAATTATTTTAAAAGAGCACCTCCACACATATTCCTCAGGAGGCGCTCTCTTCTCAAAGCTCCTGTCGATATAATTTTTCGTACATCTTAGTTTCTTTATTGTGCGCCGTTACGATTTGCGCAGCTAATTAAATCAACGAAGCAGGGAAGAAAGAACAAATTTCTAACGGCCTCTGTCATTTTGTTGTTATGTTTACGAGAATTTCAGAGCTTCACAAATGGATCGACGGCTGAAAAGCAGATTGATAAAGAGAGCAGGAGTGAAGGAAGGAGGAAAAAAATACCCTTCTATCTTTCTCCTTTTTTCTACCTTATTGCTGATGGAAGAAACATTTTTGTTTTTGTTTAATTTCCTATCTGAAGCGTAAAAGGAAGAATCGAAACTGTAATTGGATTTAGTTTCTTCTGCCAGGCATTAGGGTGAAAAATAATCGGATCATCTGTTAAGTCTAATAAAAACGAGATATTACACTTTTTCGCTTTTGGGTTTGTTGCTTTGTACGATAGTCTTTCCATAGTTGTTCGGGCGAACATAAAACGAAAGTAGGTTTCCTAACAAGCGCTTCAAAAAAGTAAAAAGCAAAAAAGATTTCTGCAAGCGAAACTTTTTAATGATTTTTGATGGAACTTAGCGCTCTTTACACACGATAATTGTTTTATGAAATAAAGCACCGAATGAAATTATATTTCTTGTTTCATATAAGCATATAAATCTAATCTTGGAGCCGCCCACTCTTATGAGTATAAAACGTGCACTGTTTTAGAATTTTTGAGTATCGGGTGAAATATTTCTCTAAAATAGTTTATTCTAAAATTCAATTTGCCGTTTTGTACCTAAAAATTTGATTGAAATAAAACATAATTCATTTTGCAGGTTTATGAATATTGGTGAGCTAAGAAATGAGGTATACATCTATCAGTTTTT